>RJWJ010000218.1:8631-251311 GCA_004363605.1 Indri indri
AAGGGCACGCCTTAAACCCGCACTTGGGTGAGGCAAAGGCATAAAGTGTAACTGTAGTGTTTGTACCCTCACAATACCCTGGAATAAAATTAAAAAAAAAAAAAAAAAAAGACCAAAAACCCACCCTGAATAAACAAATAACTATAACCATTAAATAGAATAGGTATCAAAATCCACTCTCCATCCCTCATATATAAACATGCTTATACATGTATGTGTGCACAAGCACAAATAGACTGTGTCAGTATTACAGAAGAATTTTTGCTAAATATTCCCTGCAAAAGCTAATTCTTATCTTCTACAAACTGTTCACAAATACAGAAATAAGTAACTTATTTTGATTACTTCCACAGTCAGATAAAGATCGTGAAAAAAATTTACATGCTAGCTTCACTTACCAATATAAATGGAAAAATCCAAAATAATTATTAATAGAATCCAGTGAAGTGGTAAAAAAAAAAAAAAATATATATATATATGTAATTACAAACTAGGGTTTATCCAAGGATGTTTTAACTTTACAAATCAATTAAAATAATTTACTGCAATAACAAAATACAAAGAAGAAACCATGTATCTCATAGTGCCAATAACTTTTTATCTCCATCTTAGTCCAGTCATCACTTTAGTCCAAGCCACCATTATCTCACCTGGACTGCCAAATTTGACTAACTGATCTTGTTCTTTCTGGGTTGCTTAGCAACAAGCTAACTAGGACCTGGGGCTCCTCCCTCCTTCCGGCAGGAGGAGTTTCTCCTAAACATCTTCCCAGGAGCCCCCACAGTCTCTAAGTACCAGGCAGCTGGTTCTCAACAACTCCTGTAAACAAATGGCGCCCAAATGCAACACTTTTTACCTCACCACAGGCAACTCCATAAAAAGAGAGGTGGGGGAGGGGTGGCAGAGTCCCCTTCCTGGAACCCAGTCTAATGGAACATCTAGCTGTGCCCCAATCCAAGCACTCCTCTCCCACAGGCCACCAAGAAAGTAGGGGATCCGTATACCTGCTCGTCCTTCTACCCATGAATTCCAGTCTAAATGATGCCACTGATGTTCACCAGGAGTCTACTGAGAACAAGACCTCAAAACACTTGCTGAATGAGTACAGTCATGTGCCATACAATAACGTTTCTGTCAACAATGGGATGCATATAAAACAGTGGTCCCATAAGATTACAATACTGTACATTTACTGTGCCTTTTCTATGTTCAGATGTTTCAACACACGAATACTTAATACTGTGTTACAGTTGCCTACAGTACTCAGAACAGTAACATGCTGTATAGGTTTATAGCCTAGGAGCAATAGGCTGTACCATATAGCCTAGATGTGTAACAGGCTATATCATCTAGGTTTGTGTAAGTGCACTGTAATGTTCCGACAATGATAAAATCAACTAACAACACATTTCTCAGAATGTATCCCCATCATTAAGAGACACATGACTGTACTTAACATAAAGAAAATTTCGACAGCCTTTAAATTGTAGTTTCTTTTTAAAAAGTTGTGGTAAAATGTACATGCCAAAATTTACTATTTTAACCATTTTTAAGTATACAATTCAGTAAATGACTTATTTCTTTTAACTTTCTCCTTTCTATAATTTTTCATCAATGAGTATTTATCTCTAATTTTCTTTTAATCAAATACTATGTCCTGCTTTCTTTGAACAAAGCATTATTCTAAACACTTTCTAAATATTTACTCATTATAATACAACAATCCTATGAGAATACTTTTTTAAAATTTTGAATTGACAAATAATAATGGTATGTTTGGGGTACAATGTGATGTTTTGATATATGTTTATATTATGAAATGATTAAACTATGAGAACACTTTATTCTACACTGCCTTGACCTCACTGCTCAATACTACCTATTTACTGACATGAAAGTGTGTCACTGAGCAAAAAGAACTGATATAAACTGATACAAAGCAGTCTGTTAATCATTTAGAATCTGCAAGGAAGACCTAACCTATAAAACCTCGATCTAGTGAATTAAAAAATAGGTAATATGCAGCCATATATAGGCTCAAAGAGCTCTACACAAAAGTTCATGTCAAGAGAACTTAGCTCACTGTTAACAGAAACAATGGAAGATTTTCCTTCATAAGTGGCTTTTTAATCATGCTCACTGAAGTTAAAATAGGAAAATAGAAGGAAAGGGATCACTATTATCTGGTTTTACCTCATGGAGAAAATAAAAGATTCAACTAATTATTTTAAATATAAATAGTATGGGAAAAATACTATAAAAATAAGAATAAAACAAGAGATGTTGAGTCTAAATACTTAACTTAGATCTCAACCATCTAGATATATTTCATTAGACACTAAGCTGGATGAGTGTTTTGCATGTAAAAGGAGTAGGGGGGGAAGGGTTTAAAAGAAAGAGAGGAATGAAAAATGCTAATGAAGAAAAGTTTTCATACCATTTCTTTAACAAATTTAATCCTTAAATTCACAGGATTTAAGCTTCCTGAAAAAAAAAATATTTCAAGTTCAACACACAGCAAATGAAAGGAAAAAAATAAGTTGCCAGGACTGAAATTCACAATGCCGCTAACATTTTCATACTACTAGATATCTCTAGCAGGCATTTGCTGGCTTTGTATACTAAAAAACTGGCAGGAAAGACATTCTCGTAGCCAGTTTTTGAGCTTGTTCTTTAAGATACTCCTAATTTAAATGCAGTTGTAGACTTCACAGTATTACGGTTTTAAAGCAAGTCTTGGTTGGCACTATTGGAGCAAAGTGATTAGAAAAAGCTAATTTTTGCACATTCTACTTGACATTCTGCCTACTTCTCTATAACGCTCTAGTTTTATAAAAGTTATCACTGATCCTTTAGGGGTAGGCACAGAACAGTGCCTTCATATTCCCTCTATCTGCATAATCAAGCCTATGTCCTACTAGAAATATTTGTAATGAAATTATCTTGGTATGTGAATACATAATCCTATTGTAAATCACACTACTGAATATTTTTGTGTTCAAAAGACATGCCTATTAAAATATATTTTAGTTTCTCTAAGCTTATGTCGTTTACTGTTTTACATAATGCTTGAGGTATGGCCTCCAAACGATCATTTCTGTGAAACGAAATGAAATATACAGTCACCATTCCTTTACATACAAACAAAGAAAACAGAATTGGCAATAAACATTTTGGAAACCTCAGATAAAAGCAGTCTTTTTTTGGTTGACCCATTGTGCATTTCAAAGAAACAGAGTAGCAAGGCTAATAAATAGATTTTAGTAAGTCTGCATAGCCTACAGATAGGTGGCAGCTGCTTGGATTACTGTGTAACGGGGTTCAGAGGCAATAGGTTCCAGGGTGGATTGGAAATGTATTCTGTGGACTTGAGAAAGATGTATGAGAAGATTCTTAATTTGCCATCTCTCAGTCTAAAATTTATAGTTTTTCATCAAATTTGGAAATGTCTTTCTTATTTCTTCAAATTTTTGAAGGCTCTGCCACTTACTAACTACATGGACTTAGGTAATTTATTCTAATTCTCTGAGCCTCAGTTTCCACATCTATAAAGTGTTATTCTGCTCAACAATGAATATACAGTGCCCAACACATAGAGAGTGCTCAGCTAATGTGTAGTGAGGTAGGGAGTGCATGAAGAAGACTATATGGAGTTTCAAACAAATGAGGGACACAGCAAGCACAAGACAAATATCACTTGCATCTGAATTTGGCAATACTCCAAAGTAAGTTTTAGACTGGGACTTCTGCTTTCATCCAAGAAGGAATTGCAAAGACTGGATTACTCTCCCACCCGAAAGAACTAAAAAAATAGACAAAATATGTGAAACAATGATTTTCAGACACTGGCTATCAGGCAGGAGAGGACAATGATCCCTAAAGAGTGGAAACAAATAAGGGAGCCCTATGATTGACCTAACTACTGCCTGGAGAGCTTCCAGGTCTCAGCACTGGAAGCGGAACCCAGGCAGACCTAACGGTCTCTCTGGGTTGAAGAGACAGAACTGCGAGTCTGGGGAAGCCAAGGCAGTTGGAGTTCCCAGTGCAGAATACCAGAGAGGAGAGAGCTGCATATGGAGAGAGGCAGCTCTGGAGAGCTACAAGAGGGGCCTCCTAAGACAAGTCTTCAGCTGAGCACTGATTGGCCCACGGAAATACTCGAGGCTGGGGAAAGAACCACCTGAAAGGAGTAAAAGGAGTAATCCCTAGTTCTCACACAGGGATGTGGGAGGAAAAAACTCTTGTAATTCAGTGGGCATTGGGGGAAATTCGCCTTAGATTACACGTTGCTGTGGTCCTGCCTAACAAAGTTTAAAAGGATCAAAGTATTCCAAGTAATGTAGCTATGTTCCAGAACACTGCTCAAAAATATTTATAAGAACACGAAAGAATCTAGCACCCAAGAAGATAAAATTAATGATTTCTGGCATCCAATCGACATTACCAAGCATGCAATGAAGCAGAAGAACATGACTCTTACTGAGAATAAAAATAAACCAATAGAATTAAATTCATGAGTGACACATGAAAGAATTAGCAGACAAGGGTATCAAAATAGTTATTCTAATTATATTCCATATGTAAAAAAGGGTAGAGAAACATTTCTACATATTAAGTACATGGAAGATATAAAAAGGACCCAAATCCAACTTGCAGACATGAAAACTTCTGATTAATTACTGCAGAAGAGGCCAGGTGTCGTGGCTCACCACTGTAACTCAGTGCTTTGGAAGGTGGGAGCATCACTTGAGCCCAGGAGTTCAAGACCAGCCCGGGCAACACAAGAGAGACCCTGCCCCTAAAAAAATTAAATAAATAAATAAATAAATAATCAATCAATCAATCAATCAATCAATCAATCAATCTGCCAGGCTTGGTGGCACATGCCTGTAGTCCCAGCAACTCAGGAGGCTGAGGCAAGAGGATCGCTGAGGCAGAGTGAGCCACTATCTCTAAAAAAATAAATATATACACACACACTGCATAAGAAAAGATAAAATAACTTCAAGAAAGAGTAACAGAAACTACCCAAAATAAAACACAGGAACAAATGAACAGAGCATCACTGGCCAGTGGGACAACATCAAGTGGCCAAATACACACGTAAATGGAGTCCCCTGAGAGACAAAAAAATTTGAAATACGATAAAAATTTTCTAAATTTGATGAAAACTATAAATTTTGGATTTTTTTCCCCCTAAGACTGGGTCTTGCTCTGTTGCCTGGGCTAGAGTGCACTGGCATCACCATAGCTCAACTGCAACCTCAAACTCCTAGGCTCCAGTGATTCTCCTGCCTCAGCCTCCCAAATAGCTGGGACTACAGATGAGCCACCACGCCTGGCTAACTTTTCTATTTTTTTGTAGAAATAAGGTCTCACTATGTTGCTCAGGCTGGTCTCGAACTCCTGGCCTCAAGGGATCCTCTTGCCTTGTCCTACCAAAGTGCTAGGATTATAGGCATAAACTACCCTTTTGGCCAATGAATCCCTCAACATGGCAATCTAAACAGCTACTATCTATCCATAGGACCAGACAGACTTATCAAATCTATTTACTAGCCTTGATATGCTATTCCTTTGAAATGCACAATGATGCAACCACAAACAAAACAAGAATAGTCTTCCTTTCTCTAGAATTATATAGTGTAGGAACAGTATAACATCATGAAAATGCTACTCTTTAAGAAATTAGAAGGAACTGCACCAAAATAACAGCAGTGTTAGTCACTTTCTTTTCCCTTTTGTTACTTTTTTAATTCCTTATAATGTGACTGTAGCATTTTAAAAACATATACATCAATACAGCAGTTCTCAAAGTATGGTATGCAGTCCCTGAGACCTTTTCAGGGAGTCCACAATGTTAAAATTATTTCCATATAAATATTAAGACACATGATTTGCCTTTTCCACTGTGTTCGTATTTGCATTGATGGCACAAGCAATGGTGGATAAGACTGCTGGTATCTTAGCATGAATCAAGACAGTAGCATCAAATTATACAGGTAGTCACTGTATTCTTCGCCGTGACTTGCAGTAAAAGCAAAATGCTTATTGCACTTACTAATGTCCTTTACTTCCCTACACAAGTCCACGGGGGGGGGGAAAAAATAAAGGAACAAAAAAAAAGAATGTCCTTAATAAAGCAAAAAAATTATTAACATTGTTAAATTTCAACTGTTGAAGACACATTTTCTTAACATTCTATATGACAAAATGAGAAGTACACAAAAAGCGATACTGTCTTCAGATGTCCTCAGGAAAAGAACTTGTGCAATGTTTAAATTGTTGTTTGTTTGTTTTGTTTTAAAAGACAGTGGGTCTGAATCTGGAGCTCAGGCTGGAGTGCAGTGGCATAATCATAGTTCACTGCAACCTTCAACTCCTGAGCTCAAGAGATCCTCCTGCTTCAGCCTCCCAAGTAGCCAGGATTACAGGTGCTTGCCACCAGGCCCAGCTAATTTTTTCTATGTTTTTTTGTAGAGACAGGGTCTTGCTATATTGCCCAGGCTGGTCTCAAACATCTGGCCTCAAGTGATCCTCCCACCTCAGCCTGCCAAAGTCCTGGGATTACAGGTGTGAGCCACTGTGCCTGGCTAAATTGTTATTTAAAGCTTTTTTCCCATAGGACCTCTTTAAAAAAAAAATTAACTTTTTCTAAGTGTACAATTCAGTAATATAAAGTATATTCACAATGTTGCATAACCATCACCACTATCCATTTCCAGAATTTTTCATAAGCCCAAACAGAATATAGTTTCTAGTATACCCATTAAGCAATAACTACCTATTCTCCCTCCTCCCAACCCCTAGTAACCTCCATTATGCCTTCTGTCTCTATGAATTTGCCTATTCTACATACCTCATATCAGTGGAATCACACAATATATACCCTTTTGTGCCTGGCTTATTTCATTTAGCATGTGTCCTCAAGGTTTATCCATGATGTAGCATGTGAGAATTTCATTTTTTATGGGTGAATATTCCATTGTATGGATATACTACATTTTGGTTATCCATTCATCTGCTGATGAAACCTTGGGTTGTTTCCACCTTCTGACTGTCGTGAATACTGCTGCTATGAACGTGGGTGTATTAATATAAGTATCTGTTCAAGTCCCTGCTTTCAATTCTTTGTGGCATATACCTCGAAAGAATTGCTGGATCATACGGTAATCCATGTTCAACTTTTTGAGGAACTGGCAAACTGTTATCTACAGTGGTTGCAACATTTTCATTTCTACCAGCAAAGCATGAGGGTTCCAATGTATCTATATCCTCACCAACACTTACTATATTTCTTTTTTGGATAATATCCATTCTAATGGGTATGAAGTACTATCTCATTGTGGCTTTGATTTGCATTTCCCCTACAATTTAATGATGTCAAGCATCTTTTCATGAGCTTATTGGCCAAATGTACATCTGTGAAAAAATGTCCATTTAAATTCTTTGACCATTTTTGTTTTGCTGTTGTGTTGTTAAGATTTCTTTATATATTCTTAATATTAACCACTTATCAAACATATGATTTGCAAATATTTTCTCCCATTTCTTGAGTTGTCTTTTCACTTCCCTAATAGTGTCCTCTAACACACAAAGTTTTTTATTTTGATGAAGTCCAATTTATCTATTTTTTCTTTTATGGTCTATGCTTTTCGTGTCATACTTAAGAAATCATTGCCTAATCCGAGGTCATGAAGACTTTCACTTATGTTTAGTATTTCTGCTCTTAAATTTAGCTCTTTGATCCATTTCGAATTCATTTTTATTATATATGACATAAGGTAAGGATTCAACTTCATTCTTTTGCATATCTAGTTTTTGTAATCCAGTTTTCCCGACAACCAACTGTTGAAAACAGTGTCCTTTCTCCAATGAATGGACTTGGCTCCCTCATCAAAAATACAAATTCAACTGACTATATATGTGAGGGTTTGTTTCTGGATTGCAAACTCTATTCCATTGGTCTGTATGTCTATCCTTATGCCAGTACCTGTTTTGATTATTGTACCTTTGTAGTAAAGCTCTGAAATCGGAAGTATGAGTCTTTCAACTTTATTCTTAAGATTCTTTTGCCTATTTGAGGTCCCTTGAATTTTAGGGTCAACTTGTCAACTTCTGCAACAAGGGCGGCTGGAATTTTGACAGGTATTGCATTGAGTCTCTAGATCAATTTGGGAGTATTGCCATCTTAACAATTCTAAGTTTTCCAGTCCATGAGTGTGAAATGCCTTTCCATTCCTTTAGGTCTTTGGTTTCTTTCAGCAACATTTTATAGTTTCCAGTGCACAAGTCTTTTACCTCCTTGTTTAATTTCATTCCTAAGAATTTCATTATTTTTCATGCTATTGTAAATAGAACCGTTTTCTTAATTTCATTTTTGGATTGTTCATTGATCATGTATAGAAATATAATTGATTTTTGTTTATTGATCATGTATCCTGCAACTCTGTAGAACTCATTTATTGGCTCTTGTAGTTTTTAGTGGATACCTTAGGATTTTCCATTTACAAGATTATGTCATGTGCAAATGGAGATACTGAACTTTGCAGAACTCATTTATTGCCTCTAGTAGTTTTTCAGTGGATACCTTAGGATTTTCCATTTACAAGATTATGTCATGTGCAAATGGAGACACTGAACTTTGCAGAACTTACACTGGCTCTAGTAGTTTTTTAGTGGATTCCTTATGATTTTCCATATACAAGATTATGTCATGTGCAAATGGAGACACTGAACCTTGCAGAACTCATTTACTGGCTCTAGTAGTTTTTTAGTGGATTCCTTATGATTTTCCATATGGAAGATTTTTGTCATGTGCAAATGGAGATAGCTTTTTTCCTATCTAAAGCTTTTTATTTCTCACAGTTCTCGGGTCTGAGAAGTCAAAGATCAGGGTGTCAGCATGGTTAAATTCTGGTGAGGGCCCTCTTCTGGGTTGCACACTGTCGACTTCTCACTGTGTCCTCACATGGAGAAAGGAGCAGGGCATCCTCTAGGGCTGAGGTCCCCAACCCCTGGGCCTCGGACCAATACCAGTCCATGGCCTGTTAGGAACCGGGCCACACAGCAGAAGGTGAGCAGTGGGTGAGTAAGCTAAGTTTCATCTGCATTTTCAGCCACTCCCCATCGCTGGCCACCACCTGGGCTCCGCCTTCTGTCAGATCAGTGGTGGCATTAGATTCTGCATTATCATTAGTCGCATAATTATTTCGTTACATATCACAATGTAATAATAATAGAAATAAAGTACACAATAAATGAAATGCACTTGAATCATCCTGAGGGCACCCTGCCACCAATCCATGGATAAATTGTATTCCATGAAACTAGTCCCTGGTGCCAAAAAGGTTGGGGACCGCTGCTCTAGGGGTCTCTTTTATAAGGATACTAATCCCATTCATGATGATTCTGTGCTCATGACCTAATCACCTCCCCAAGGTCTCACCTCCAAATACCATCACTTGGGAATTAGGTTTCAACATATGAATTCTGGGAGGGACACAAACATTCAGTTTGTTAACAACCTCTCTTCTCATTACTTTTTTTTTTTTTGAAAAGTTATTCTTCACTACAAGTTTTTACGTTAACATCTGATAGAGTTACTGTTATTTAAATGTTTAAATGGGGCGGGAGCGGTGGCTCACCCCTGCAATCCTAGCACTCTGGGAAGCTAAGGCAGGAGGATCACTTGAGCTCAGGAGTTCAAGACCAGCCTGAGCAAGAGTGAGACCCCATCTCTACTAAAAATAGAATAATCAGCCAGGCATGGTGGTATGCACCTGTAATCCCAGCCACTCGGGAGGCTGAGGCAGGAGGATCACTTGATACTAGGAGCTGACATTGTGGTGAGCTGTGATGACATCACTGCACTCTACCCAGGGTGACAGAGTGAGATTCTGTCTCAAAAAATAAAAAAGTTTAAAAAAAATTTTTTTTAATGTTTAAATGTTACTTTAAATATTTTAGAATTTGTGTTACTATTAAATATGGTTAATATTGATAGATATAATCCACAAACACAAAAGCTCTTTGAGGTACTCAATTATTTTAGAATGTAAAGGGGATCCTGAAAGGTTGAGAAAAAAACTGCGTTAATAAACAAAAGCTCCAAACAGGCAGACATCTAGTTTTAAAAAACAAACAGATCAAACTTGAGGCACTAATCTATAACCTACCCCTACATTAGATTTTTTTAAGAAAACAATCTTATCATCACATTTTAACAATTAACCAGAGTAATTTATGATCCATTGCTCTACAAGCACTATCATCTTATACTTGTACAGGACAATGCAAACCTGACCTTTCACCATCATAAACTTCATTTTGACCCAGTTTTCTAGGCTCTCAAGGCAGGGACTTAGCACTGTTTCTAGCTGGGATCACTGAGCTCATCTGACTCTAGCGATCACGTTACTCTGATAAATGGGCAGTTTTTCAGGATTGTCCATGTGAATCCACGCTGTTACCTAAGAAATATCCCATTTTTTCTTTTTTTTAAAAAAATGTGATAAATTCACTGTAGAAAATTTAGAAAACAAACAGAAAATTACAACTACCTCTAATTCTAATACCTAGAGATAATAACTACTGTTGGTATTTTGGTACCATTCCTTCTAGGTTTCTTTGTGTATTTTAAAAAAAAAATTTTTTTTTTTTTTTTTTGAGACAGAGTCTCATTCTGTTGCCCGGGCTAGAGTGCCATGGCATCAGCCTAGCTCACAGCAACCTCAAACTCCTGGGTTCAAGCAATCCTCCTGCCTCAGCCTCCCCAGTAGCTGGGACTACAGGCATGGGCCACCATGCCCAGTTAATCTTTTCTATATATTTTTAGCTGTCCAGATAATTTCTTTCTATTTTTAGTAGAGACGGGGTCTCGCTCTTGCTCAGGCTGGTCTCAAACTCCTGACCTCGAGTGATCCTCCCAGCTCGGCCTCCCAGAGTGCTAGGATTATAGGCGTGAGCCACCGCACCCGGCCTTCAAAATATTTTTTACAAAAATGTGATCTCCTAAACATCTGTACCCTCCTAATATGCTGAAATAAATTTTAAAAAAAGGATCTCATTAGTTATGCACACAATTCTGTAGCCTATTAAGTATTATTGTTTATCAATTATTCTTCATTAGCAAAAATTTTTTTATGTCTATATAGTATACCATAGTCTGTTTTTTATATAATTGGTCTTCTAATGCTGAACATTTAGGTTGTTTCTAGTTTTTCTCTATGAGACAGCATCTTTAACCCAAATCCTTGATCAATTCTATTCGATAAATTCCTAAAAGTGGACCTATTGAGCAAAATTCTAAATCTTTTGATGTAAACCACACCCCAGAAAGGCTAAGCTAATTTCACTCCTAATACAGCCAGGTATAGGAACACTCATTTCCCTGCATCCTCTTTTGAAATGCTAATAAAAAGATTTGCCATTTTAGCCACTTTTGCAAGCCAAAAGAAAATTATTTTATGCTTTGCAAACTAGATTGTTCTTTTAATATTCTATTGGCCTTTTGTAGCTTATTCTGTTCCTTTGCCAAATTTATTTACAGAACGTTTCCTGTTTTTTTCTTTTTTAAAATGTTCTTTGTTAGCCTTTGCAATCTACTCTCTCCTGGTGTTCTTTCTCCCTCAGTGGTGCCTCCTGTTGAGTCTTCATTGCTGACTCTTCTTCCCTCCCTCTACATGATCCTGTGTACCCACTCTCATGGCTTTAAACACTCCTCTGAACCAAATTTCTATCTCTATTACCCATCTCTCCCTCTAAACTCCAAATTCCAAAATAGCCAATCGCTTACTAGACATCTCCTTAGATGGCTCATAAAAGTATCTCGAACTTAAACATATCCAGCACGGAACTCTTGACTTCCCTCACTCTCAATTTGGTTCTTCTCACATCTACACTCCGAATTCCCCATTTTAGTAAATGCTACCACTATGGGCAGAGTTAATGAAACCAGAAACCTGAAAGTCATCCTTGATTCTTCCCTGTCATCTTTTCCCATCCTCCTCTTGTCCAATCCACCAACAATTCTTACTGATTCTAGCTCTAATCTATTTCTTATCTGTCCATTTCTCTTCCTTTCAAATCCTCCCTCCCTAGTTTAAACTATCTCATCTCTCATCTGGCCTAGAGCAATAACCTTGTAACCTATCCCTCTACTTCCCTCATTTCTACTGCCCAGTAGATAGGGAAAATAGCCCTATTTTCCAGATAGCAGCCAACACTATCTTGCCCTTCCCCTGTTTAAAATGTCAGTGGCCTCCCACTGCACCATCTATCCAGTAGGTCAAACTGGAAACCTATCCAATCCATTAGCAAGTCCTGGTATGTTTTAAAACACGTCAAAGTTCTACCCACTTCTTTTCATCTCTACTAATACTATCTTGGCCCAAGCCATCACCATCTCTCTCCCGGACTGAAAAGATATAGGAACGTGTTACTCCCCTTTTCCAAAAGGCAAGGAAGGCATTCTTAATCTAAATGGAAATCTTTTCCCACCAAGCCTAAACTCCTCAACACAAAAATCTAAGCTGCCATTGTTTACCAATAGGATTTGGCATTACTTATCAGAACCTATATTCAGGCTGCTAGGAAAAGATGACAGCAGCACAAACACTTTTGTCTAGTTTGTGAAATGCCACTGTTCCACTGGAGGATAATTTGAAAACTGGAATAAAGGTTATGCTTTGGAAACTATTGGAAAAAGAGAGAAAAAGTTATAAGTTTCATGAGAGAGGGGACTATGTACTACTATTCATTGCTCTATTGCTGTTCCTGGAGCAGTGCCTACACCCCAGAGAAAGTACTCAATACTAATTTTTTCGTTAATGAATGGTTAGCACATGAGCTTTTAGTTATTTCTGAATTATTCCAAGCTGAGTACCACAAACCAAATCTTGATAATTTCAGTTTAATTACCTCTAAAAGGGCAGAATAATTACAATAAAAAAGCTTAGTCTTCCTTCCACAATGAATACAATCCAGTTTTTAAATTAACTGCAATGTATAATCCCATCCAGCTTCTACTGTAACTTCCTGTGCACAAATGAAAACAGGTGCAAAACCAAGAAAGATCAAAGGCAAGAAAATGGCTTATGGTTTTGTTTAACTTATTTTTTACAAGGACTAAGAAAAATGAGGGCAAAGTTATCTTCAGAGAATTTGGTTCAACTAATGCTCTCTTCTAAAATAAAGTCATGAAGCAACTATATTACATACTAATAAATACACTTATATATACTCTTCTAAAGAATATATAAGGGATTAGCTCCTCAACACCCAACCTAGGAACAAATTTCCTCATGCACATGGCTTTAAGGGAACAGACATGTTCCCCACGCCACTGCCCTGTGCTGGACTAATCACAGTACTTAGCTTCTCCTTCCAGAGTTGAATAGTCCAGGGACAATCAATTCCTCTATATTAAGCCAAAGTCAAAACTGAAGTAAGAGTCAGACCTTCTGCTGTAATAGAAACTCCTAAGACATAAAACTTGGGTATTGCAGAGGCCATCTTTTCCTGAAATGTACACTGAGAGTATGAAGTAATACCAGAAGAATCAAAGATAAGATATGAAGTCCTGGCAGCATTTCAATCCTGGTTTCAGTTGCTCCTGAGGCTTTACCTGCATTCTTGCCTTTAGTGCAACTTAAGATACTCACTTTTTTCTGAAATTCTATGAGTCAACAAATTTCTACTTGGGCTTAAGCTATTCAAGTTAGTTTTCTGTTTATAATCAAGATTCTTTTCACATACTTTAACTAGCACTCCGCTATTCCACAATCTTATCTACCCCAAAAAGAAAAACCAGGAATAAAGTATGAAAAGTCTCTAACACCTGTTCATGATTTTCCTTTTTTTTTTTTTTTTTTTTGAGACAGGGTCTCACTTTGTCACCCAGGCTGGAGTGCAGTGGTGCAATCATAGCTCACTACAACTCTTGGGCTCAAGTGATCCTCCTGCCTCAGCCTCCTGAGTAGCTGTGACTACAGGCATATGCCACCATGACCAGTTAAATTTTAAAAAATATATTTTGAAAGATGGGGTCTTGCAATGTTGTCCAGGCTGGCCCCAAACTCCTAGCCTCAAGTGATCCTTCCACCTTGGCCTCCCAAAGTGCTGGGATTACAGGTATGACCACTGCACCTCTGCACCCCCCACCCACCCTACTTAAAAAAAACAGGAGCTTGCCAGGCGTGGTGGCTCACGCCTGTAATCCTAGCACTCTGGGAGGCCGCGGCGGGCGGATCGTCCTGAGCTCAGGAGTTCGAGACCAGCCTGAGCAAGAGCGAGACCCCGTCTCTACCAAAAATAGAAAGAAAATTAATTGGACAGCTAAAAATATATAGAGAAAAAATTAGCCGGGCATGGTGGCGTATGCCTGTAATCCCAGCTACTCAGGAGGTTGAGACAGTAGGATTGCTCGAGCCCAGGAGTTTGAGGTTGCTGTGAGCTAGGCTGACGCCACGGCACTCGCCCCAGGCAAGAGAGTGAGACTCTGTCTCAAAAAAAAAAAAACAAAAAAAAACAGGAGCTTGATTTAAAAACAGGAACAAACAAGAATCAGAAGGAAACTTCCTCAATCTGATAAAGAGCATCTACAAAAATCCCACAGCTAATATCCTACTCAACAGTAAAAGACTGAAAGTTTTCCCCCTTAATACCAGAAGACAAATATGTCCACTCCTACCACTTCTATTCAACACAGGTTCTATTTAACACAGGAGGTCTAGCTAGGGAAATCAGGCAAGAAAGAGAAATAAAAAGCACCCAGGAGGGAAAGGAAGAAGTAAAACTATCTCTGTTTGCACATGACATGATCTTGTATATAGGAAAGCCTAATCCACCAAGAAATTACTAGAGCCAATAAATGAGTTCTGCAAAGTTGCAGGATACCAGATTAATATACAAAACTCAACTGTACTTCTATATATGAGCAACGAACAATCCAAAATGAGATTACAAAAACACACTTCAACTTAGAGAAATTTAGGGAAACAAAAAAAAAAAAAGGAATTTAAGAAAATGATTCGATTTACAATAGCATCAAAAAGAATAAAATACTTAGGAATGAATTGAACCAAAGAGGTAAAGGACTTGAATACTGAAATCCATAAAGCA
Source organism: Indri indri (assembly GCA_004363605.1). NCBI lineage: Eukaryota > Metazoa > Chordata > Mammalia > Primates > Indriidae > Indri > Indri indri. The sequence goes on from RJWJ010000218.1 coordinate 23,755, forward strand.
TTACTGAAAGAAATTACAGTAAATAAAAATAAATGGAAAGATATTCAATGTTTATGACTGGAAGACTTATCGTTGTTAAAAATGGCAACATTCCCCAAAATGATCTACAGAGTCAATATAATATCAAAATTCCAGCTGTTCCTTTTGCAGAAATTGACAAGCTGATCTTAACCTTAAATTCGTATAGAAATGCAAGGGGTCCATAACAGCTGCCAAAACGATGTTGAAAAAGAAGAACAAAGTTGGGGGACTCACACTTCCTGATTTCAAAGCTTTACTACAAAGCTACAGTGATTAAGATAGTGTGATACAAGCAACATGATAGATACACAGATTAATGAAATCAAATTCAGAGTTCAGACATAAACCCTTACATTTATAGTCAATTTACTTTCTACAAGAGCAACAAGTCCATTCAGTGGAGAAAGGACCATCTTTTCAACAAATGGTGCTGGGACAAAGGGATATCCAGATGCAAAAGAATGAAGCCGAACCTCTACCTCACACCATATGGAAAAATTAACTCAAAATGGACAGAAGACCTAAGTGCAAGAGTTAAAACTACGAAACTCAGGGAAAGCTCTTACGCATAATCTTAGTGACCTTCAATTAGTCAACAGTTTCTTAAAAGTACAAACAACAAAAGAAAGTGAAAAGATGATCTGCGGAATGAGAGTAAAGTTTCGCAAATTACATATCAGGTAAGAGTCAAGTATCCAGAATATGTAAAGAAATCTTATAACTCAACAATAAAAAGACAAGTAACCCAATTTAAAGATGAGCAAAGAATTTGACAGACATTTCTCTAAAGGTACAGTAGTCCCCCTATCCAAAAGGCATATGTTCCAAGACCTCCAGTGGATGCCTGAAACCGCAGATAGTACTGAACCCTATGTATACTATGTATTCTCGACCTGATATCCAAGATGGCTACTGACTAACGGGCACTATATACCATACAGCATGGATCTCCTGGACAAAGGAATGAGTCATGTCCCAGGTTGGACAGAGTGAAATGATGCAAAAATTCAACATGCTAATCAGAACAGCATGCAATTTAAAACTTATGAATTGCTTTTTTCTGGAATTTTCCATTTAATATTTTAATGCCACAGTTGACCACAGGTAACTGAAACTAAGAAAGGTGAAACTGCAGATAAGGTGGGGACTATTCTACACAAACACCCAATAAGCAGATGAAAAGATGTTCACATCATTCCTTGTTAGAGAAATGCACCTCAAAACCTCTTCACACCCAGAAGGATGGATATAATCAAAAATTCCTTAACAAGTGTTGGCAAGAAATCAAAACCCTCATACATTGCTGGGGGAATGTAAAATGGTACAGCTGCTGTGGAAACATTTGGAGGTTCCTCAAAAAGTTAAACATAGAATTACCATATGACTCAGCAATTCCACTCCTGGGCATACATACCCAAGAGAAGCAAAAACACACAGGCACACAAAAACTTGTACACAACTGTTCACAGTAGCATTATCTGTAATAGCCAAAAAGTAGAAACAACCCAAATAGCTGTAACAAAATGTGACATATCCATACATTCAAGTATTATTTATACTTAGATATAAAAAGGAATGCAGTACTGATAACGTGCTATAATATGAATGAATTTGTGAAAACATGCTAAGTGAAAAAGCTAGGCACAAAAGGCGACATATTATATAATTCCGCTTATATGAAATGTCCAGAACAGCTAAGTCCACAGAGACAGAAAGCAGCTATTAGTGACTGCCAAGGGCTGGGGGCTGGAGGTATCCAGAGAGGAGAATAAAGAGCAACTGTTAATGGGTATGGGGTTTCTTCAGGAGGATGAAAATGTTCTGGAATTAGATTGTGGTAATGATTGCATGAGTTTGTGAATACACTGAAAACCACTCAATTGTATATGTTAAAAGGGCGAATTTTATGGTATGTGAATTATATAGCAATAAAAAAAAATTAATAGGAAAAAAAGCCCCTAAAGCAATCAAAATACAGGTCACAAAGATCATACACTAAAATCCATATATATTCCCTTATTTTAAAAAAGCCCTGATTCTCAATTGAAATGTATTACTCTCACTTTACATATAATTTGCACAGAGCTGGATTAAAAGCCCATATTCAAAGCCCAAAGGATTAAAAGCCTCATATTAGGGTAAATAAAACTGATAAAAACAAGCATACTGACGGCAAGGTTTAAAAAGAGGCAAAAGGGCCTTGGCGCAGTGGCTCATGCCTGCAATCCCAGAACTATGGGAGGCCAAAGTGGGAGGATTGCTTGAGCCCAGGAGTTTGAGGCTGCAGTGAGCTATGATTGTATCACTGTACTCCAACCTGGGCAACGGAGTGAGACCCCATCTCTAAAAAAAAATAAATAAAAATTTTAAAAAGTTACACCAACTATGCCTGTCTCTCCTCCCTTCCCTTCCACCTCCTCCACTTTTGCCACCATGAAAAGCAACACCAGTTCCTCCTCCTACTCAATGTGAAGACATTTTCTCTCCTCTGGCTTACTTTATTGTGAAAACATGGTGTATAACACATATACATACAAAATGTATGCTAATCAACTGTTATCGGTAAGCCTTCTGGTCAACAGTAGGCTATTAACAGTTAAGTTTCTGGGGATTCTAAAAGTTCAGATTTTTGACTGCACAGGGGGTTAGCACCCCTAACCTCTGCATTGTTCAAGGGTCAACCGTACTTACAAATAGTGTTTTATATATTATATACTTACATTTATATATTATATATAGTATTTTATACATTACAGATTTTAATAAGGGCAAATAGATAAAAAAAAAATACATTTAGCAAAGGCAAACTACACACTTCATTAGGTCCTGGCAGTACCACTGATACATAACCTGACACAATAATCTATGTTTATAGTAATAAAAATAATGATAATGATTAAGAGTAATAAGTGCTAAGCCACTTATTATCAATGTGCCAATCACTGTTCTAAGTACCGAACCTTTAGTTACTCATTTTAACTCCCAACTATCCTATAAGGAAAAGTACTGTTATTACTTCATTTTACAGAAGAAGAAACTGAGAAATCACATAGCTACAGTAAGTGGCAAAGTTAAGATTCAAACTTGGGGAGGAAGTGGGAGAAGAAAAAAATTCGAACTTGGCAGTTGGCTTCGGAGTCCATCTGCTTAACCAGTATACTATATTGCCTCTCAGTGATAAACCATCAGTCACTAAAAAATTAAACAATGTTCAGTAAAGCTCTCTAAGATAGGAAAATCTACAATTTTTATTTCATTATAAAAACGATATTTAAAAAAAACTGTTCTATGGAAAGTCTAGAGGTCAAAGAACAGCCCTTTACAATTTGACTCCAACCTGTACTTCCAGCTTATCTCCAGCAAGTCTAGTCAGACCAGACTTCTCATGTTCCTTAAACATACAGAGCATGCATTTTCATGTCACTGTGTCACAGGCTTTTTTTTGACTTCTCTGCCTAGAAAATTCCTACTTATCCTTCAAAATCTAGTTCAAATAACACCTCCTCTATTCCACCTTCTGTGATGCCACTGGGCGAAACTGTATTCACATAGCATTTGTACACATCTCCATTAAAGCATTTGTTACATCATATTTGAATGCTTAATTCTCCTTTTCACCTCCTAGAATTAGACAGAACCTAGTTCACAGGAGATGGTAAATAAATTTTTTAAGTTTCAGATTTTTTAGAAACTCAGCAATACAAAATGACTACTTGGCTAAGAGGTCCATATAGTCAAGGTTTTATTTTAACAAAAGGCATAAAATACATTTACCTTTTTTTTTTTTACAGGCAGAGTCTTACTCTGTAGCCCCAGGCTGGAGTGCAGGGGCTTGATCATAGCTCTCTGACTGCAACCTCAAACCCTGGGCTTAAGGGATTCCCCCTGACTCGGCCTTTCAAGTAGCTGGGACTACAGGCCTACGCCACCACGCCCGGCTAATTTTTATTTTTTTCTAAAGACAGGGGTCTCGCTATATTGCCAGGCTGGTCTTAAACTCCTGACCTCAAGCGATCCTCCAACCTCAGCCTCCCAAAGAGCAGGGATTATAGGCATAAACCACCATATCCGGCCTGAAATTCAAATATTTAAAAGGAATAAAGTTCATTTGCATATAAACTGGAAGTTACAAAAGTTCCTACGGACTGAATTCATTCACCAGAAATCTTTTTAAGAAGAAAAGACTGATATTCTGGACTAAATTTGAGTAATTTGTTGCAGTCAAGGTAATATGGATAATGATGTGGCTAAAATTTTAAGTGAGAGACTAGGGTTGCCAGAATCTAAGCCAACAGATCTAAAGGAAAGGCAGAGAAGAGTATCAGTGAGTTGGTTACTACCGCTGGAGTCATGCATGTTAACTTAATACCCTTAGAAATTACTGTTCTTCCCAATTTCAAGTCACTCCTCAAGAGTAACTTACTCATTAAAAAATTCTTGTGAAATTTTTGTTTTATTACTTGTTCTAGATGTCACTTATTTCTCTCTTTAGATCCCTGAATTTCTCTAAGGAAAAACAAAACAAAACAAAACTTATTTCTCTCTCTGTATGTAATTTACAACAGCCAAGCTAACATGTAGGATAACCTATAGTTTTTAGTATTTAATTAGTACAAAAGAATACACAGGGATCCCTCAAATATTTACTGAGTTAACTGCATTTGTCTCTGCCTTTTCTATTTGAAAAATTCCTTTCACCTATAAAGGAAATGTCATTTCCCTGATTTATTTTTTAAAAAAGTTATCTTCACTATTGGCTTGTTTTTTCTCCCATTATCCTATGCTTAAAATTTATTTAATATGCTACAGCTTCTGGCAAGATCTGCCTCTTATTTCGTGATCTTCAGGATCTCCAAAAGACCTACTGCTCCCAACTCATTTTCATGACTGTAAGTCTCTGATTTTTCAGAAATAAACATATCTATCAGAGCTAGGGATGGTACAATGTCCTCCAAGGCAATCTTTTATATAAAACACCCCTTTAAATCAAATGGCAACTTTCCATTCCTGTTAACATAAAATTAAAACCAACTCAACTACTTCTATGTGTTAAGCACTCAGGCAGTCACAGACCTGAATTAATATTTGTGTAGTATTTCTCCATTACCTAGGCTGAGAATTCTCCTCATACATTCTTTCTTTCCCCTCTTTGAAGAGGCTTATGGTCTGTTTAGTTTTCTTCATCAAATTCTCCATGAACACCCTAAAATACTCATTTTCTCCAAGTGTCTCCATCTTCCCCTCATATCTTGACAAGATAGTACGGAGATGCTGGTAGGTATCTGGCAGCAGGTCTAAGATATAAGGTGGGCTATTCTTTAGCGCCAGCTTTGGGTTCTGACACAACCGCACCACCTGCAACAAATGGAAAAGAAGCGCTATTACTTGGAGAATCTTAAGGACAAATTCCCTTTTAAAGTTTAAAAGGTTAAGAAATAATGTGTTTTGCAGAAATATGAAAAATGCATGAGAATATAAGAAATGACCCATAACACCCACTCTCCATAAGCAATCACTTTAGATTTTTAGAGGTCTCCCAGAAGGGTGTGCTTTTTTTTTTTTTTTTTAAGAGACAGGATCTGGGTCTGTCACCTAGGCTAGACTCCAATGGCACAGTCATAATTCAATGCAGCCTCAAACTCCTGTGCTCAAATGATATTCCCGAATCAGCCTCCAGAGTAGCCGGGACTACAGACATGTACCACACCAAGCCTGGCCCAAAGGGTAGGTTCTTAGGCTCTTGAAGTCCTATGAAAGACTAATAGTGCAGACAACACACAGTACACTAAAAACTAGGGGGAAAACATCTACACAAATGCCTAAAAGCTGCTAGATGAAATACTGAAAATTACTTTTAATTACATGGCTGACCCCACAATAGAGTAAAGAAAATTCCCAGGGGCAGAAATAAAGGACATGGCTGCCCTGGGCAAGGTAAATCTCTGTAATCTAGGGGCTTAAATTTTAACAACCACTAGGGGACAGAAGCAGAGAGGACTTAGAACCAGCAAAGCCTGGGGCTGAACTGAGACATCTATTCCTTCCCTTATAAATGCAGGACTCTCAGAATTTGCCTGCTAATTCTTTTTCCCATCTTTTACTTTCAACTTTTCTGAGTTCTTATGTTTTAAATGGGTTTCTTTTAAAGAACATTTAGCTAGATTTAAAAAAACCAATGTAACAATCTTTGTTTTCTAAAAGGTGAGTTTAGTCCCTTTTATATTTGCTATAACAACTGATAATTTGTATTTATTCCTACCATCTTTTTGTGCTTTCTATTTACATGGATTTTTCTTTGTCTAGGAAAGACTAAACTAGTGGAACAGAAGAGTCCAGAAATAGACCCACATATATACAGACCCTTGCTTTATGACAAAGGAGAGGTTACTTCCCAAAAAATGGTCACAGAACAATTGGGTATCCACATGGGAAAAAAAGAAAATAAAACTAAACCTTCACCTTAAACTATACCAAAATAAATTAATTAATTAATTCCAGGCAGGTTACAGACCTAAATGTACAAGGAAAATCTAAAAAGCTTTAGAATACAAAAAAGTTATCTACATGGTAAAGAAAAGTTTTTCTTAAACAGGTCCATAAATAGCACTAATTATAAAGTAAAATATTAATTAAATTCTACTATTATACTTTAAAAGAACTGCTTATCAAAAGACACCACAAAAAGTAAAAACACGAGTCACAAAATCGGAAGATATTTTTAATACATACATATCCAGAATATGTATCCAGGGGTGGGGAGAAAGGGGAGAAAAAAAAAAAAACAAAGCCAGAATATATATCCAGACATACACATGCAGAATATATAAAGAACATCTACAAACCAGTAAGACAGACTATAGACAATCTAACACAAAAATGGACAAAAGACTTGAATGAGACTATCACGAAAGCAAAAGATTATATCCAAATAACCAAAAAATATGTTATGGTACTGAACCTCATTAAACATTCAGGAAAATGAAAATAAGATCACAATAAGACATACACCAAATCAGCAATGCCAACTGCTTAGCAAGGATGTGGAACAAAAGGAACCCTCAAAGACTGCTGGTGGAAATCTAAACTGATACAACCAACTTGGAAAACAGTTCAGCACTATATTGTCAGGTTAAAGATTTGTATACTCTATGAACCTGCAGATCCACGCCTGGAAAGGTATACTAGGATATACACACACAAATGTGCAGAAAAGCATTATTAGTAATAATGAAAACTGGAAATAACCCAAATGTCCGCCAACAACAGACATAAATTGTGATATGTCATTACAATAGAATAATACGTAGCAACAACATTACACTACACTAACTACAACATGGATGCTCCTCTTAAACAAAGTTGATCTAAAGAAACCAGAAACAGGCCGGGTGTGGTGGCTCATGTCTGAAATCCTAACACTCTGGGAGGGTGAGGCAGGAGGATGCTTGCGCTCAGGAGTTCAAGACCAGCTGAACAAGAGCAAGACCTCGTCTCTACAAAAAATAGAAAAATTAGCTAGGCATGGTGGTACGTGCCTGTAGTCCCAGCTACCAGGGAAGCTGAAGCAGGAGGATCGCTGGAGCCCAAGAGTTTGAGGTTGTGGTGAGCTATAATGACTGGGTGACAAAGCAAGAGCCAGTCTCAAAGGAAAAAAAAAAAAAACCCACAGAAATCATATATGCAAATACTGATTAGTTTGATAAAACTAATATTTTAAAGTTATGCTAATTCATAAGATTACTGAACTACCTTTCTTCCACTCATTTTTTAAAATATCAATACAATTATAATGCTGTATACACTTGAACATCCCTTTTTCCCCCTTCTTGATAAACTAAACCCTTCATTTAAATAGCCTTCTTTATCTCCCTAGGAATACTTCTTATCTTAAAAGTCAACTTTATCTTATATATAATAGCTAAACCAACTTTCTTAGGTTGGTGTTTACATAGCATATCTTTTTCCATCCTTCTACTTTCAACCTTCCTGTATTCTTACATTTAAAGCAGGACTCTTTGTACACAGACTATAGCTGGTTTCTTTTTAACTCATTCTGACCACCTAAAAAGGATTTTAACTAATTTGACATATTATGAAACTGCTATTTCGGTTTTTTTTTTTTTTTTTTTGAGACCAGAGTCTCACTGACCTCAGGTGATCCTGCTGCCTCCACCTCCCAGAGTATTAGGATTACAGGCATGAGCCACCGCGCCCAGCTGAAATTGCTATTTTTACAGCTCAAAGATTAGACTTTTCATATGGTTTACCTAGAACCAACCCTTATAATAAATAATAAAATAATTCACTATTTGTTTTCTGTGTCTCACCTGTTTCATGTCCCTTTATCTTCCCTTTCTTGCCCTCTTTTGCTTTAAGCATTTTTTATTTTCCCATTTTTCTCCTCCATGAGCTTATCATATCATACATTCTTTAATTATTCTTTTAGTGGTTACCTTAGTGACTATAACATGTACCTATGATTTATAAAATTTTATATAAATTAGTACTTTTGCCACTACTCAGACAATGCAAGGACCTTGGAACACTAATTCCATTTACTCTCCTTTCAACTTATGTGTTATTACTACCACATACTTTAATTCCATATACTTTTTAAAGTCCACAAGTCATTATTATCACTATTTTTCAGACAGCCAATACTCATTCATATTTACCCACATAACTGCCCTTGACAGTGCTCCTCTCATCCATCCAGAATCACTTTCCTTCAGCCTAAAGAACATTCTTTAGTATTTCATCTAGGGTAGTTCTGTGCTGGTTACAAATCCTGTGGGGGCTTTTTGTTTTGTTTTGTTTTGTATGAAAGCATCTTTATTTTGTACCCACTTTTAAAGGATATTTTTACTGGATAAAGACTGGTGGTTATTTTCTGTCACCATTTTTATGCTATTATTTCATGTTTTCTGGGTGTCATTGTTACTGTTGAAAAGTCAGGATGTCAGTTTTAATAGTTGCTTCTTTGAAGGTAAAAATGTCTTTTATTTTCTGGTTGCTTTTAAGATTTGTCTTTGACCCCGATTTTTAGCAGCGTTACTAACATGTGCTTGGGTGTGGTTTTCTTTGTAGCTTTCCTGCTTGGTGTTTACAGAGCTTCCTTAATTTGTGGTTTGATGATTTTCATCAGTTTTGGAAAATTCTCAGCCAATATATTCTCATCGAATAATGCTTCTCCTCTCCTCTGGAACTTTAATTACATATACGTAAGACCTTTTCATCATACTCCTTATGTCTCTTACACTCTTTTCTGTATTCTCCACCCTTTTGTCTCAATGCTTCAGTCTGGATTTTTTTTTTCCTGATACATGCTATTTCACTAATTCTCTCTTCAGCAATATTTACATTGCTAAACCAATCCACTGATTAGTATCAGCTCTTGGGTTTTTCAGTTCTAGAGTTTCTATTTCATTTTTATCATTTCAAGTCTCTCAAAATTATCAATTGCCTTTAATTCTTCTTAACTTATCATAGATTTTTTCTTACTCCATGACTGATAACAATTATCTGCATTCCCTGCGTGTATTTATTATAGTACCTATTGTCAATTTTTCCTCTTGGTTTTCAGTTGCATCTTTTCTTTTCATATACCTATTTTTTACTCAATGTTGGTGTTTTAAAAACTTGCCAGATATGGTGGTGTGCGCCTATAGTCCCAGCTACTTGGGAGGTTGAGGCAGGAGAATCGCTTGAGTCCAGGAGTTCTGGGCTGTAGCGCGCTATGCAGATCTGCAGTCTGCACTAAGTTCGGCATCAGTATGGTAACCTCCTGGGAGGAGGGGACCACCAGGTCACCTAAGGAGGGGTGAACCGGACCAGATCAGAAACGGAACAGGTCAAAACTCCCATGCTGATCAGTAGTGGGATCATGCCTGTGAACAGCCACTGCACTCCAGCCTGGGCAATGCAGCAAGACCCCCGTCTCTTAGGGAAAAAAACACTATAGACAGACCTACCCCACCTCCTCACCCACCCACCTCTTCACCTACCCCACCTCCTCACCTATTCACCTAAAGAAAAAAAAAGTACTATAGACAATCTGGGACTATGGATGCTATTATCCAGAAAGGATTTCCTTTTGCTTCTGGCAGAAAGCTAGGCTAGGGACATTAGGAATCCCAGATCATCTTAATCCAATCCAGAATTGAGAAGATTAAAAGCTAGGCTTCCTTTCCTATATAGACTATTCTATATCTTCCTTATTCCTACCATTTAGGCCCTCAGGGAACCAACCCAAAATCCTAGCGTGTTTTCCAGGGCCCTCCGCCATAGCAGGTTCTAATTCTAATGTTTTATCCTGCTGGATATAAGTATTTTGAAAAGTCTATTCAGCCTCACTATTCAGCTATCACTTCCAGAATCAACAATGACCTCAAGAGGCAAGACAGCCTCAAACATCAAACTCAGCCCTCACAGCTTTCTTCATCTTCTAGAACTTGGCCTCATAATTTCTCACTGCCTTGATAATTCGTCTACGTCATCTAGCTTTTCTAGTTGTCAGCAATATAGCTGGTTTGAAATAACCTAGTTTAACACTGATAGAAGCAAACGCCCAGCATTATTCTCTTTATTTCACGTTTAAAAATACCTATTTTGGGCTGAGCACAGTGGCTCATGCCTATAATCCTAGCACTCTGGGAGGCCGATGTGGGAGGATCACTTGAGCTCAGGAGTTCAAGACCAGTCTGAGCAAGAGCGAGACCCCATCTCTACTAAAAACAGAAAAACTAGCTCTGCTTGGTGGCACACGCCTGTAGTCCCAGCTACTCAGGAGGCTGAGGCAGGAGAATTGTTTAAGCACAGGAGGTTGATGTTGCTGTGAGATTGGCTGACGCCACGGCACTCTAGCCCAGGCAACAGAGCGAGACCCTGTCTCAAAAAAATAAATAAATAAAAATACCTATTTCTTGGGTCACCAAGAGCTCATTATGTCTAAATGATTCCATTCTATGAGTATACCATATCTTAACCTTCCCTCCAACCTCCACTATGGCAAGTATCGCTGTGATGAACATACTTGGGCATTTCATTTGTCTATACGCCAAATTATTTCCTTAGGATAAATTCTCTCAGAAGTGGAACCATTAGGTCCATTCAGAAATGCAAAATTCCCATTCAATGATTAATCATCACAGACTCTTCAAATGATAAGGCAATATGAAAATTTAAAAACTAGATATTTCATTCTCTGTACACTTTTTTTTTTTTTTTTTGAGACAGAGTCCCACTCCCTTGCCTGGGGCGAGTGCCGTGGCATCAGCCTAGCTCACAGCAAACTCCTGGGCTCAAACGATCCTACTGTCTCAGCCTCCCGAGTAGCTGGGACTACAGGCATGCGCCACCATGCCCGGCTAATTTTTTCTATATATATTTTTAGCCGTCCAATTAATTTCTTTCCATTTTTTGGTAGAGACGGGGGTCTCGCTCTTGCTCAGGCTGGTCTCGAACTCCTGAGCTCAGAACGATCCGCCCGCCTCGGCCTCCCAGAGTGCTAGGATTACAGGCATGAGCCACCGTGCCCGGCCTACACTTTTTTTTTTTTAAGAGACAGGGTCTTGCTCTGTCACCTAGGCTGGAGTGCAGAGTGTAGTGGTGTCATCATAACTCACTATAACCTCCAACTCGAGGGCTCAAGCAATCCTCCCCACCTCAGCCTCCCAAGTACCTGGGACTACAGGCATGTGCCACCACGCCTGGCTAATCTTTCTATTTTTTTGTACAGACGGGGTCTCGCTCTTGCTCACACTGGTCTTGAACTCCTGTCTCAAGTGATCCTACCCCCCTGCTTCCCAGTGCTGGGGTTACAGGCATGAGCCACTGCACCTAGCCTGTAAACCATTTCTGAAACTCCTGAGATATAGCCCTATATAAGCCTAGCAATTAAAAACAAGCTGAATCAACAGAAATATTTGATGCATGAATATTTGAACAGTATTTTAGGAAGCCGTTCATCCTATCAAGTGTTCAAGCCAAAAGAGAACAATGTGGTCCAAAAAATGACTCCACCTCAGAAGACAACTATATTCTAAGTACAACAGAGTTAAGAACGCATATTAATAAAACAAATACAGACAGCTCCCAATTTTTAAGTGATACATTCTAAAACCTCATTTGTAAGTCAGGTGTTTATAATTCAGAATACATTTTACAATAAAAATATTAAAAATGGTAAGTTCCTAGGTTACTCCATGGGGAGACGTAGGGGAGACTGACATGGAGACTAAGAGATTAAGATCCAGCAAAGACTACAAAAGATACATTACTGAAGATTTTTATTTTCAGAGTAAACCGAACATGTTCTGTATTGAGAAAGAACCAAAACAGAAAAAGAGATAAATGACAAACTGAGAGGTTTCTGGCAAGACAGTGGGAAACAGGATCTAGGTGGGACCACACCTAATACCATTAAAAGAGAAGGGACATCTCCTTCCCGAAACAGGGACACCATCAAAAGAGAGGGACAAGATGGGCATGGTACACCACCTGTAGTCCCAGCTACTTGGGAGGCTGAGGCGGAAGGATCACTTAAGCCCCAGAGTTTGAAGCTGCAATGCACTATGATTGTGCCTGTAAATAGCCACTGCACTCCAGCCAGGACAATACATGTAAAAATATTTACATTTAAATCCAGGGCTATACACACAAACCCATATAGTCTCTCTACTTAAAGGCAAATGCATAAAGATCACAGAATTGAGGTTAAAATGCAGTATTTGCCTAGTTAGTATCTCTGGAAAAAATACAGCTGACCATTGAGTAACATGGGTTTCAACTGTGCAGGTCTACTTATATGCGGATTTTTTTTTTAACTTAAAATTTACACTGAGTGTGCCTGCCTCTCCGGCCTTCCCCTCCACCTCTTCCACCTCTGCCACCCCTGAGACAGCAAGACCAGCCTCCACCTCCCCCTCCTCCCCAAACTACTCAACATGACAACGATGAGGCTAAAGGCCTTTATGATGATTCACTTCCACTTAATGAATACTAAATATATTTTCTCCTCCTTATAATGTTCTTAATAACATTTTCTTTTCTCTAGCTTACTTTATTGTAAGAATACAATATATAATACATACAAAATATGTCTTAACCAGCTGTTTATGTTATCAGTAAGACTTCTGCTCAACAGATTATTTTGGGGAGTCAAAAGTTATACTCGACTTTCAACTGGGGGGTAGGTGCCCCAACCCCTACATTGTTCTAGCCAACTGCACTTCCCTTCAAGAACAACAAACTAAAATTGCTCTGGTCTTAAATACAATGCCCAACCTCTAACATGCAATCAACAAATGTTCATGACAATCAACTGAAAAACATATCAGCCCTCGCAACATACCACAAAATGTTGAAAATACTTAATTAGCATTTTCAAGCTAGTACCATGTGCCTTCCATAAATGTTATTTGTCCTTCCTTAGAATGTGACCTTATAAAGGTCATCTGTAGATTAAATGCTTGCTTTTCTCAAGATCTTTTTGAAATGAATCACCCTGACCAGGGAACTCAATACTGTACTCACAAGTCTTAAGTCTTTAACTGTATAACACTAACACGGACCACTGCCAGGCGCGGTGGCTCACGCCTGTAATCCTAGTACTCTGGGAGGCCGAGGCGGGTGGATCGTTCTGAGCTCAGGAGTTCGAGACTAGCCTGAGCAAGAGCGAGACCTCATCTCTACCAAAAATAGAAAGAAATTAATTGGACAGCTAAAAATATATATGGAAAAAAAATTAGCCAGGCATGGTGGCACATGCCTGTAGTCCCAGCTACTCGGGAGACTGAGACAGTAGGATCCCTTGAGCCCAGGAGTTTGAGGCTGCTGTGAGCTAGGATGACACCACGGCACTTGCCCCAGGCAAGAGAGTAAGACTCTGTCTCAAAAAAAAAAAAAAAGAAAATATAAAGGTACGCGTACTCTTTACATTAATGTCCTTCGGAAAGACAAAAATTACCCTAAATGTTTATAGCCTCTTAAAAAAAAAAAGGCTGCTGTATGTAAATAATGCAAGTCAATAGTTAATAAACATCAAAAGCCAAAACCTGCCTTTATTACTTAGTGACTTTTAAATTGGCAGTCACAGTTAACCTCCAAAGCACAAATATGCACACCAAGATTAAAAAATATTCACTGAAAAATTTCTGAAAGATAAAATATTTTCCTGTTTAGTCTGTCCTCCATTTGGCCAATTTTATTTTGCTTTCAAGTCCTGCAGTAGCAAAAATGGCTGCCTTTTGTTCACTTTTGCCTGTACATTTACAGCATCACTCAGAACAATATTAAAAAGAAACATGCTTAGCTCTGGGAAACCAACAGTATCCTTGTACAGCTGCCACATACTCCATTCATAATAGCTTTCTCACTGGGCTAGCTCCTCCCGTTGCTTCTGCCAAGGGTCAACGGTCAATAGAAAAAATTTGCAAAGTGTTATGATTACAGTAAAGAAGAATAAAACTATGCTTGAAAATTGCTAAATTTTTAAAAAGCAAAAAGTTATAGAGAACAGTGTCTAAAGCCTAATGCTATTCTGAATACGGTCTTTTCTAATGTTAAGGAATTTTCATTTCTAATTAGGCAAAAAACTATAAGCATGCAGGACTATGAATGACTTCAGTATTTTTTATCTCTAAAGACCCCAATTTACCATGGAAGCATTTTTTTCATTTCCATATGTTTAAAGTTTTCTGTATGTTTAAAAATGAATCAAGTGTTATGCTCTAAAAACAAGTCTTCAATATGTAGAGCTATACATAAAACATCACGTAAAATGTTATTACAGTTTATAAAGAATCAATATTGCTCAAACAAACAGGAGGTATAGCGGAAAGGACACAAGAATACACGTCCAGAGACCTGGGGTCTAGTCTGTTGACTGACAATAACTGGCTTTATGACCTTGGACAAGTTATTCACCTCTCTGGGTCTCAATTTCTGCCTCTATAAATAAAATAGTTAGATCAAATTATTTCTAAAGTCTCTTAAAGCTTCAAATTTTAGAAACTCCATCTCAGAAACTTGAAGATATTTAACAGTATAACAACTATAAACATACAGTGACATTTATTTAAACTAAAACAACTCACGATTGTTTTTCAAAGACAAATCAGAAACCTATTTTTTTTTTAAATCACCTTATAGTCAACTGATTATAGAAAAAAAACGTTATCATCATTAGATAACAGCTCCAAGAAAAAAGCCTTTACTTCTAAGTACTATTCTCCATTATTGATTTATCAAAATTCCATTTAGGTTCCTGAATTATAATTACTACATAACACCTCTCAAATGCCACACAATAGCATTTATTAAAAACACCATGCTACTTATAACTCATTACTAATCTCATTACTTTCATCTGTCACACCAATTGCAGAAAAAATACCTTCAATACAATGCATAAAATTAAATAAATGACATGTTTTGACAGCTGAACCAAGCGGTTTTTATACATGGATTCTATTTTTTTAAGACAAAAATAAATCCTTATTTAGAGTTGTCGGTGCAACTTCAAACCAAATATTTAGCATGAATTAGAGATTATGGTGGTCCCCGCTTTATCAGAGGGAGATATGGTCCCAGACCCCCCAGTGGATGCCTGAAACCGAACACGGCAGCAAACCCAACTGCATCAATGGCAACTCTTCCATTCATGTGTTCCACTCACAAATTCAATGCCTTTTCCATCTTAGCTATGGACTTATATACATTGTAGCCATTAGGTGACAGCAAAAAAAAAAAAAAAAAACTAGCACAAATTTCTTTTTCCTTCCTCACAATTTCACAGATAAACGATCCATTCTGACTACAGATCTTAGCAGCTTCAGCATATAATTTTTTTCTTTCCTGATTGAGAATTTTCACCTTTTCACTTAAAGCAAGCAGTTTCTGGCTTCTTTTGGCATATCTGAATTCCTACCATCACCAGTCTTGTGCTTTGGGACCATTACAAAGTAATGCAAAGGTTATTCGAATATAAGCACCGCAACACCCGTGACAGTCAACCTGATAACTGAGACAGCTACTAAGTAATTAACAGGTGGGAAGACAGCGTAGATACAATATTGTACCCACAGTGTAGACCCAGATTGCACAAGTACATACACATCCCCAGTGACAGATGATTCTCAAGCAGGATGAGGCAGGACGAAGTGGGACAGCAGGAGATTTCATCGTGCTACTCAGAACTTAAAACTTTTGAATTGTGGCGGGGCACAATGGCTCATCCCTGTAATCCTAGCACTTGGGAAGGCTGAGGCAGGAGGATCTCAAGCCTAGAAGTTTGAAACCAGCCTGGGCAACACAGCAAGACCCTGTCTCTACAAAAATAAAAATGTATTTTAAAACTACTTTAAAAAAAAAAACAAACTTCTGAATTATTTCTGGAATTTTCCATGTAATATTATTGGACCACAGGTAAATGAAACTGTAAAAAGCAAAACCTCAGATAAGGAAGGACTACTGTACACAACCTTAGTATCACTTCTGGATGCCATATACTAATTAAGACACAATTAGGGTATTGCGGTGAAGACTGCTTAAAATCCCTCCCATTCCCAATCTCTTTGTCTCCTCAGGGGTAAAGTAATGGTTTGCCTCATGATCCTCAAAAAGGGTTTCCAGAGCTTTTGGTACATCTTCAGTTATATTACAGATTGTAAATGGGAGTGCTGGGTCATCTTTAACTCCCCAGCAACCAGCATGCAGTTTGTGCATAATGAAAGTGTGATTATGGAAAGGTGCTAACATGATTTTCACCTAAGGTAACTAATCGGCTACTATATTTAAATCAACAAACTAGGTGGCTTGCACCTGTAATCCTGCACTTCAGGAAGCTGAGGCAGGAGGAACACTTGAGGCCAGGAGTTTGAGACCGGCCTGGAAAACATAGCGAGACCCCACCTCTACAAAAATTTTTAAAATTAGCTGGGCATGGTGGCATGCACCTATAGTCCCAGCTACTCAGGAAACTGAGGCAGGAGGATTGCATGAGCCCCGGAATTTGAGGTTACACTGAGCTATGATTGTGCCACTGTACTCCAGCCTGGGTAACAGAGCAAGACCCTGTCTCTAAAAATAAACAAACCAGACAAGGATTGTTAGCAGAAGCAGATTTTTTGGAAGGCAATATGGCCATATACATTTTTTAAAACTTTAATGTATGATTCCTTTAACCCAGCAATTTCATTTCTATGAGTTTATTCAAAAGAAATATTTGGAAACTATACGATGGATAGTATTACAGCACTGTTTCTTATATTAAAATTTAAGAAATAACCTAGATTATCAATATGAATTTATTAAACATATACTGTATATATCCATATCATAAAATTTTATATGGTCCTTTCAAAAAAATTTCAAGGAGACCCATATACAGTACTAACATGGAAAATCTTCATAATTTGGCAAATTTTTCAAAAGGAAAATATTCCAAAAACTTTTCAAAAGAAAAAAATTTTTTGTTAAAAAATCCCCCTTCTGCTTAAAAATGTATACTTTTAAGTATGTATTACTTTCGTAACTTAAGAACATAATAATTAAAATTTTAAACATAAATAAGACACTCTACTGCCATTTCTTTAAAAAAATCTGCCACGCCTAACATAAAAGCAACTGTGTACAGAGCCTTGCTGCACCGAGTCTGGTTCCTGGGCCTGCTGCATTCACGTCTCCTGGAAGCTGGTTAGGAACGCAAAATCTCAGACCTACCCCAAACCTACCAAAGTCTACATTTTAACATGATCCCTCGATAATGTGAATTCATGTTAATGTCTGAGAAGCACTGGTTTATAAGATATCACGTGACACAGTCTGAATGCCACGTCAAGTTCCACATGAGAAACAAAAGTATGTCTTTACTCCAGGGACATTCAGGAAAAAAAAAATAAAGTATGAGTTGGGTGACTTGAAAAGGTGACTTAATCTTTCTGAATCTGTTTCATTCTCTTAAGACCACATTATTTTGAGATTTTTGATGTATTTGCAAATGTAAAATTGTAAACTGTTCTATAAGAAATTATTAGTTCTTCATTATCAGTCTTAGTGAATAATGCTAAAAAGTCAACTACTTGCTGAAGTCAACAAATTATTCCACGGCAATGCTGTCCATCTACCTTCTCAGAGCCACTTAGGAAAAGGCTTAAGGCCTGGGGGAATGGAGCCCAAACTACACATAGTGGGTACTTCTGGGGAGAGTTGTCATTTGAGGATAAAAGGAGACTTTTACGTTTTGTTCTGAATATTCTGTGATTTGAAAACTGTATTTTTGTTTTTCCCAAAGAGTGCTACAGTTATGTACTGCTATTTAAAACAGGTTGAAGAAAGGCGGTGGCAGGAATTAGGATCCTATCCCATCCAGCGAAGCACCAATGATTTGGCCTCATTTTAATCCGTCCCCCATGGCAGATCCAAACCAGGGGGAAGGCAGCAAGCAGTCAGTAATAGTTGTGAGAAGGTGCCCAGGCAGTGGAGTCTGCTAAGCATGACTCACCATCCATTCCAAAAACTGCAGAGAGGGGACTCAGAGTCATTGCTGATTTCTTCTCAGAGAAACACGGATGTATCTAAGGTAGTGGCACCGTATCTCCCACTGTTTGGATCCCCAGTAGATGTGCATGGCCAACGTCATCATTAGCACCCTTTCCCCTTCCTTGTGGAAGCTGCTGCAGGAAGGAACATTGTGGGGAGAGAGCTGAGGCTGGCTTCCAGCGCTCCTGGTTGACTACTCCCACCTATTTCCTTTCAGCACACAATGTGCTAATCATGAAAACATTTCACAATGACTTGCTTGTCAAAATCCCCCCTTCTAACAAACCTAACGTAGATCAGAATTAAGAACTTCATTGGAAAAATGTGGTTAAAATTTAGGCTCACTTTTCAAACGAATACTTAATCCATTTTTCTTTTAATGGTCTAGATTAATCATTAGGGAAATGATTTTCCAGAGTATAAATGTTATTGTATGTTTGAATACAAGGTGAACTCTGAAGTGGAAGACTTGGGGACCAATCTGACCATGATTTATCAGGTTTATATTTATATAGCTGGCTAACAATATGTTAAAAAACAGGTTTTATTACATAGCAAGAGTCACCAAAAACTTCAACCAAAGTCACAAAATGAACAGAGCAGATTATCTTCTTCCCCAAACCAACTCTACTTTTATTCTACATACCTTTCAAAATTTCTATCACTAATCACACGAAACACTCAATTAACTCATGTTTTACAATACAGAATTATGAGGAATTTTATATTCTTTGGGTGAGTTCTTTATAGGCATAAGAACAACACAATCATGTTTTACAATATGTATCTTTGTAAGATAAAAGCACTTTTAGTAAATGTTACTTTATCACTCAATAAAAAGAAAAAAGATTCCTTACCAGATTCCCCCAATTAATCAGACAGAAAATGAGGGACTATGTTAACACAAAGCCTTGGTCCTGAGAAGCTCTAGCAGGGGAAGAGACAGATGTGTCAATAAACTAAAATTAAAAAGTGGTAAATGCCACCACAAACGACATGAATTAAGTATAACTGGAAAACAATGTATACAAGCCTCTATGATCACCATGCAAAGTACACATCATCTGAAGAAACACTGACCCTTGACTTAAAAGTAGATAACAGATATTTCAATGAATGGTACTAGTTAAACACTATCAGTATCATTCAAGAGAATGTCTACTTCGCTTGAACGAATGGGCAAAGGTTTGCTGTTGTGTACCAGCATAGGTCACTTGCTAAATAAACAAACAGCTTTTCTTTTGTGACTGAGACTTCGTTGTATACTTGAGAAGGTAGTGTATATGAAAGAACTAACTAAGCCTTAGGAGGTGGGTAATCTTGGATTCCAAGTCAGGCTCTACTATTAACTAAGTTACTTAACCTCTGAGCCTAAGTGTCCTCAACTATAAAACAGGAATGACACCAATAAAAGGCTACTGCAAGAAATAAATGTTTAATGTAATTAAAACAGATTCCTATCACCATACCTTTTCCATTCAGTTATTAATATTTCTCTGAGGCACACAAAGCAATTTAAATTAACAATACTTAAAAAGTACCTACTATTGTGTAAGGCCCCATGACTTGGAAACTGTGGGACATAAGTAGGTTACAGTTACTACCCTCAAGGAATTCATAATCTTGTGAAGATAAACATACAAAAAATATGTATACATGTTTCACACACAGAAGAAAGGTTTAAACTTCTTTTTTTTATTTTTTTGAGACAGTCTCATTCTGTCACCTCGCATAAAGTGCAATGGTGTCATCATAGCTCACTATGACCTCAAACTCCTGGGCTCAAGCGATCCTCCTGCCTCAGCCTCCCAAGTAGCTAGGACTACAAGTGCATACCACACGCTGGTAATGTTTCTATTTTTAGTAGCGATGGTCTCCCTCTTGCTTAGGCTGTTCTCAAACTCCTGAGCTCAAGCAATCCTCCTGCCTAGGCTCCCAGAGTGCTAGGATTACAGACATGAGCCACCCTGCCTGGCCGAGGTTTAACTTAGATCCCACATCACTTTGGACATAATTCTGTAGTTACTTATCACTTACATCACTTAGAACATAATCTCCTATAGTATAAGAACTTATACCTAGCACTGTGCTTGGTACTTGGGAAGCATGCAAACATAGGAAGGAAGAAAGGTACGGAGGGAGAGAGGAAGAAGCCCAATGAAATGCTACATGCTGATTTATAAATTCTAAATGCATCTTACTTCCAAAATACAGGAAGTTACCCAAAATGCTCTGCCCACCCCCACAGTGAGCACGGCAAGTAGGACAAGCAGAAGATAGGTAGAAGGAAGGAAATACCTTTTAAAAGTATTTTTTTGGCTGGGCACAGTGGCTCATGCCTATAATCCCAGCAATTTGGGAAGCCGAGGTGGGAGGACCACTGGAGCCCAGGCGTTTGGGACCAGTTTCAGCAACATAATGAGGCTCTGTCTCTACAAAAGGTAGAAACAGTTAGCCAGGCATGGTGGCTTGCGCTTGTAGTTCTAGCTACTCAGGAGGCTAAGGCAGGAGGATCGCTTGAGCCGAGGAGTTTGAGGCTGCAGTGAGCTATGATGACACTACTGCACTTTAGCCCAGGCAACAGATCCAGACCCTGTCTCTCCTCACCGCCCAAAAATATATATATAAAGCTCAAAAACTGAAAATACATTAAGCACTCAAAATGAAAATACTTTTTAAAACTTATGCCTTAAAGGGAAGCATTTTTTTCTAACAAATTATATCTGATTAAAAAATCAGGCCTGGCACGGTGGCTCACGCCTGTAATCCTAGCACTCTGGGAGGCCGAGGCGGGCAGATTGTTTGAGCTCAGGAGTTCGAGACCAGCCTGAGCAAGAGCGAGACCCCATCTCTACTAAAAAAAAAAAAAAAAAAATAGAAAGAAATTAGCTGGACAACTAAAAATATAGAAAAAAAATTAGCTGGGCATGGTGGCGCATGCCTGTAGTCCCAGCTACTCGGGACGCTGAGGCAGGAGGATCGCTTGAGCCCAGCAGTTTGAGGTTGCTATGAGCTAGGCTGACGCCACGGCACTCCAGCCTGGGGAAAAAGAGTGAGACTCTGTCTCAAAAAAAAAAAAAATCATCCCAGCCTGGGCAACAGAAGAGCAAGAGCCCATCTCCACAAAATTTTTCAAATTAGTCAGGCCTGGCGCAGGGGCTCATGCCTATAATCCTAGCACTCTGGGAGGCAGAGGCAGGAGGATGGCTTGAGCCCAGGAGTTTGAGGTTGCTGCGAGCTAGGCTGAAGCCACAGCCCTCTAGCCTCTAGCCCCAATGACAGAGCAAGACTGTCTGGAAAAAAAAAGTTTTTTTGTTTGTTTGTGTTTTGAGAGAAGAGTCTTGCTCTGTTGCCCTGGCTAGAATGCCGTGGCGTCAGCCTAGCTCAGAGTAACCTTAGACTCCTGGGTTCAAGCAATCCTCCAGCCTTGGCCACCACAGTAACTGGGACAACTGGCCCAAGCCACCACGCCTGGCTAATTTTTTCTATTTTTAGTGAAATGCTCAGGCTGGTCTCAAACTCCAGAGCTCAAATGATCCTCCCGACTTGGCCTCCCAGAGTGCTAGGATTATAGGTGTGAACCACCACCCCAGCCAAAAAAAGTTTAAAAAAATTATCTGGGTGTGGTGGTGCACACCTGAGATGGAAGGATTGCTTAAACCCAGGAGTTTTTTTGTGTGTCTATAGAGACAGGGTCTCACTCTTGCTCAGGCTGGTCTCAAACTCCTGAGCTCAAGAGATCCTCCTGCCTCGGCCTCCCACAGTGCTAGGATCATAGGCATGAGCCACCAAGCCTGGACCAACCCCAGGAGTTTTGAGGTTGCAGTGAGCTATGATCAAGCCACTGCACTCTAGCCCCAGGCAACAAAGCAAGACCCTGTGAAAAGAAAAAAAGAAGAGAAGAGAAGAGAAAGAAAAGAAAAGAGAAAATAATCAACACCTTAATCTTTCAGTGATGTAAGCTAATTAAAAAACATAGCTCAAACCTAAGGTAGATGCTCTACTTAGTAGTGGGCATATTATGGGGCCTGCATCCTTTTTTGTTTTTTAATACATCTGCAAGCTAAGAATAGCTTTCACATTTTTAAAGAGTTGCAACAAAAACAAAGAATATGGGACTGAGTATGTGGCCAGCAAAGCGTAAAATACAGTAGTCTTCCCTTACCTGCAGTTTCAATTACCTGCAGTACAGTACAATAAGATATTGTGAAAGAGAAAATGAGACCACATTGACGTAAGTTTTACTACAGTATATTGTTATAATTGTTATTATTGTTAATCTCTTATTGTGCCTAATATATATTTTGATATATACGTCTTCTCCTTGTCCTTGAAACTAGATGTATATTATTCCAGCCTACTCTTAATAACTGAGTTAGCACTGAGAACTGTTAGTTTCCTCCCCTCCCCCAACACTGGATATGAGCTGATAGACAAGTTGGCATAAGTCATAGGTTCTGGTTAACACAGGCCCAGTTTACTGATTTACTAATCCATTAAGGAACTTAAACTCATTGTTGGAAAAATGCTTGTTATTAAACCAAAGTTTGACTTGGTCAGCCTATAGGGTTTTTTTGCCACCCCAGGTTATTATAATAAACTTTATGAGATGGCAACTTAGAACTAAATTCGGTACCTGTGCTGGACATCTGTTCATTTGTTCTTTACCACTTATACCACGTGAAGTCAAGAAGGGGTAGTGACACATTGAAAACTTTCGTCAATAAAAATAAAGTGAAAAAAGAGAACACCCTATGCACAAAACATCAAGGGTAAAAGAGATGGTGCAATCTAACAACATTACAGAAGTATGCTGAAAATCTGGAATGCAATATGAACCTATTGGACTAACATATCAGAAAGCATGAAGTTTTCAGTACAACAAGAAATTTGTGATATAGGGCACAGATGGTACTAAAATCATCTTCTGAGGCAAGCAATACAAAAATAAAATATCCCTCTCCCTACACTAGAATGGAAAAGCCAGAAGCCTACTTTCCTTGAAACTATCAAAACCTGAAAAGCATTTTGACTGAAAACTTTGAGACCTCTTTATTCCTCCCAAATAATTAAACATTCTGCAGAAGAGGTCAAAATTCAAAACACATCCTTTAAAGAGATGAAGGAGTAAGACTTAAGGAGGATTTTATTCATAATACTTTGTGGAACAGGACTATCTATAATTTATCCTTTATTTACAGAAACACAAAAGTTTGATAAAAAGCTTCTTATTTTTAAGCAAAAGTCACTATTCAATACAATTTTGATACACAGCACCCACATGTCTTATATGAGAAAGTAATTAGAATGTAAATATTTTTTCTATGTCAAGAGGAACCATTTTAGTCCTTAATGCAAACCTACAAACTTTGGATTTTTAACGCATTCGATATTTTGTAAAGGAGTCAACACATTTAAAGTTTCCTTTACACATCTCACTTTCTGTAATAATTTTATTATAATTTCTAATAATAAAATTAGTACTACACCACCAATATAATCAAGCACAAACACTTGTGTCATTAATTACAATACCAATTACTTAACATGAGAAAAACCAGCCCTGAAAAAGTGGCTCTGAAGCCACTGGCATGCACTACAGGACTTTTAATTCACACACAGGACTTACTAAGTATTTAAACAGGTCATTTACATTTGCCAAGAGCTTCATAATCATTTTATTAGCGGTTTCTATTCCAAAACAACCCATGAAGAATTTTACAGAAGAGGAACCTAAACGACCCAGAGAGGAACCAAAGAAAACCAGTTTTACCCTGAAGGAAATAACGCCATTCTCTTAAAACATGCCAGATCCTTCTAGTCACTTTTCATCTGCAGTATGAATTTTGCCAGAATAAGTTATTAACTAACAGATATGAAAAATATCAAGGAAACGTTCTATTGAATTCCACCAAAGCGTTAGACTGCTTAAACACTTTTAAGTACTTGGGACTAACTACTATATTTCATATACAGACACAACTGTAAGGAAGTAAAATTCTCCCAAATGACAAACTCAGTGGCTAAATACATGGAATTATTTTCTTCCAACTTGCTTATTAAAAAAAAGGTAATCAAGTTCATCGAACAAGTCAGGTCCTTTAATAAGGAGTCAGGCCCGTTAAAAATAAGAACCCAACTAAAAGCGGTGTGTGTAGGGAGGAAGTTATGAAGAAGTCAGCATCTGCTGCTTAGCGGGCTCAGTCAACCCATCTTTCAGAAGATAATGGTTCTAACCAAAACTTGCGGTTTAATCAGTGCATATCAGCACCAGCAATGGATCACATCCAATGTTTCGGAGGGTAACAAAAAACTTGAGCCAGCGCTTGGTGTGGAGGGAAGCTCCTTCCTTGCCCCATTTAAACATCGCTGTTTCTTTTATCTTGGTGTTACATCTTGATGGGAAAAAACTACACGCTCACCCAGAGCACAGTTTGCCTACGGAGTTGTCCTGACCCCAGGTTCTCCAATCAGAGCCCATAAACGTAATTCCCTAGTCAGATCTCGACTCCTCATCCAGCTAAGAGCCCCAGCCCGTAAATCAAACACTCTTCCTCACCTCCACCCCTCGTCTCCCCCGGCCAATTCCGTGACCCACATCCCTACACCCTGCACAGAGCCCCTCCACACCCCCCATTATACTTCCGCCCCGGTGGCTTCCCAGTTAACCTTCACCCCAGCCCCCACCCCATCTTTGTCTCGCTACCCCAAACATGACACCTTAACGTTCCCCCTCTCCCAACTGCAGCCCCTCCCCCACCGCCGACCCCCACCTTCCCGGTCTCTTCCCCACCCCCATGTCCCCCAGCCCCCGCCCCCTCGGCCGGTCACCCCAGCTCCTCGCCTCCGCAGCCTCGCAGGACCCGTCCCCTCCCCCAGCTTCCTCTGCCCGCTCCTTCCCCTCCCTGCGGCCCTCCGCCCACGCCCACCCAGCTCCCGCGGGTCCTCCGCAGGCCTTTCACCTTGTCCATGAGCTTCCAGCACTTCTCCACCATCTTCTTGTCCACCGTCCCCGGCGGGTGGGGGCTGAGGTGGTGGTGGTGGTGGTGCGGCTGGAAGGCGTCCTTCATGAGCCCGATCAGGCCTCCGGAGCCCGAGCCCCCGGAGCCGCCACCGCCCCCGGCCCCAGAGCTCTTTTTCACGTTGCCGGCCATGGCCGGGGAAGGTTGGGGGCCCAGCCGGGTCCGCCGGCTCCGCTCGGCTGCTAGCGAGCGAAAGAAGGAAGGCGTGAAGGAGGGGCCTCTCCCGGCCGCCGCCGCCGCCGCCGCCGGCTATCCGGGCGGAGGGAGGAGCGGCCACGGGGAGGAGAGTGGGCGGCGCCGGGGGAGCGCGGGGCGCGCCCCTCCCGAGAGCGAGCCCGGGCGGGCGGAGCGCGCTGGGCGCGCGCCGGAGACTCACAGACTGACCGGCGAGCTCCGGGAAGCGGCCGGCAGCGGCCGGACGGGGCGGCGACGCCCCCCGCGCCACCCGCTCCCGCGCCGCCCGCGTGCCCACAGCTCCAGGAAAGCCGCCGCCAAGTTTCCGCGCCGGTCTCCCCAGCCCCTACCATGGGGGCGGGGCCAGCCCGGGGCGGGGCCGGCGGAACCTTCGTGCCTGCGCCCTCTGCTGGAGAAGCGGGAGCGGGTCCAACGTGGAGTCTGCGCACTAGGCCTAAGCCGAGCCCTCCATGTTCCTTGTGGGCTAGACGGTGGCGCTCCTGGAGGGGGTCACTGGCATGTTTAAATTAAGACAGGTAGTGATGGGAAGTGTCTTAACGTCAAGTCTTTCCTCCACTCCTGACAAATGAGGAAATTGGGCTTCGAGTTATTTGTTTCTTCACATTGTGGGAGGATGGTGGGGAAAAAGAGGAAAGTTATTTCTCCACTCCCTAGTATTTTTAACTGTTCACCAAGACGCCACCAAGGACAGGAATGTGAATGTGGCGGATTAGGCACCAGTAAGGCTTGGGACACTCTGGCCACAAGTTCTTCTTCTCTTTGACTTGAAAACAAAGCACTTCCTTTTTTTTTTTTTTTTTTTTTTTTTTTTTTTTTTTTTTTTTTTTTTTTTTTTTTTTTTTTTTTTTTTTTTTTTGCTTTCTTGTGAAGACTAGATGACTAGTTCCTTTTCTGAGAATATGTACTTAAGATTCTCCTGCTCAGCGCATTGCACTGTTGCACTGCAGGTCAGCTCCTCCAGGAAAAGGCCCCCCACACACACAAATTGTGACACCGCTGCTGTCGCTGGCCAAAGGGGTCCTCGCTCCGCTCCCAGTCGCTTCCACTTCTCTAATCTAAAAGTTCGGTTGGAAGAACTTTGAAAATAGGAACTTCCCTTCCAAAGAAGTGCCCTGCCCTAATTTGCTAATTCTGAGCCTCCGCTTTGGGAGTTTGCAGAACCAGATGTGTCAGTAAGTTCCGCCTGGCTCTTCCACAAAGCCCTGACTGATTAGGGAGTTTTATCAGTGGGGAAAATATCTTTGAAATCAAGGACTGTTCAGCCAAACATCCTGGGTTTGCAATTCAATCGCCTTTATTTAAAATTGATTTTAAAGTCAACATTATCATTTCCTATCAGTAGAATTTCCTTTTATCAGTTCCTGTCTGGAAAGAGAAGAATCTACCACGGGAAAATCTAGGCAAAGCTCTTAGATAATTGTCAAGGCTTTGCATCCCTAGTGCCACCAACCTGACTGCAGGTCCTCCTTTTCTTTCCCCTGGACTACTGAAACCTTTTCCTCACTGGTTTCCCTGCTATCCTTCCTGCCACCATGTACTTCCTGTAGTTCCACATCGTTACAGGAAAAAAAAAACACTCCCCACTGCCTCTGGAATAAAACTAACAATAAAATTGATCCAACTCCAAGCTAAACTACCTTGCAGTTTTACACTACTCCCTGATACATATATCCCATGCTGGGTGACTCACCAAGTCATAAAATATCACAATTCTTTCTTTTTTCATCACAATTATTCAGAGCATTCCCTCTGCCTGAAGTGTGTTCCTAATATCCAATCCATTCTTCAAAACTCAGCCAAAATATTGTCCTTCTTACCAGACATTCCAGGTAGAAGGAATGTTTTCCTCCTCTAAATTTCTATAACCATTCATTTCTTACAACTACCACACATTAATTTATGCTGTACTGTCTTGTTGACTTTGGATCTTCCACAGTACCTAGCACAGTATAGGTGCACAAGAGTATTTTTCATGGTCAAATCCTATATTTAATGGCATAGAGGTAAGAAATTAACCTACAGAACTGTGTATGTGCTTGCCTAGGTATGCACTACACATCTCTAGCTTGGTTTAAGGCTTCCAATTTTTATTATCTTCAATAAGGTCTGCACAGCATGGAATTACATAATGTACACTGTTTCTGCTGCAGAAAGCCATATTTCTTTGAATATACAAATGGCCCATCTCTCACATTTGAATGAAAGAGAAAGAGAAAGAGTGACCCTTCTGTCCTTTATATCTCTTCAAAACTCCCAGATGGACATGATGTTATTCGAAGGAAGACAGAGTTCTGCTGGAATGATCTTTCCTATTGCCACTTCTAAACTGAGTTTAATGAAAAAAGAAAGATTGACCTTTTTTCCCGTAAATTTTATTTAGCTTCTTTTTGAAAATGTACTAAACATGGGACTGGATTGTTGATCACAATGTCATTCCCATTCCGGTTTGCGCTATAGAGCTGGTTCATCTTGTATCACATCATGTGACATGTGGCACTCTTCTTTATTCCACTTCACCTTCGCCCCAAACCACATCCTCATTCTGCACCTGAAAGTCGGTTGACTGAACATGTTTGTAAAGTAAATGCTCTTCTGAGGCATGATACCTAGCTTGCATTCTGTAATCGTTATTCTAATGTGTCATTCCATGCATCGGCATGAGAAAAGAAAAATAGCTCAGGGCAGTCTGAGCTATGTGAGGTATGCAAAATTTGTCAGAGAGACATCTAGTATGGGACTTCAGTCACACCCCACCCCCTGCACCTATGCCTGGGAGCAATTGTTTAAAGGCATTTTGTTCCTGACTAGCTGCCTCACCCATTACTTTCTTGTTCCTGGAATCTGTGATATAAAGAACAATGTATGGCTAATCAATAGTTTATGTTATTTTAATGTAAATTCCTTTTTTTTAAGTTAATTAGAGACAGGGTCTTGCTCTGTCTCCCAGGCTGAAATGCAGTGGTGTGATCATAGCCTATGTCAGCCTCAGAATTCCTGGGCTCAAGCAATTCTCCTGCCTCAGCCTCCCAAGGACCTGGGACTACAGGTGCATGCCACCCCACCCAGGCAATTTTTCTTGGTTTTTGTAAAGATGGGGTCTCACTGTGTTGTCCAGGCTGGCCTCAAGAGATCCTCCTGTCTCGGCCTCCCAACGTGCTGGGATTACAGACATCAGCCACTGCACCTGGTGATTTTAATTTAAATTCTTGGTAAACAACTTAGGAACTGCCTCTTGTTTTCCCACTTGTAACTGATGTTTGTCAGAGTGTATATTCGGGGCAATTTGAATCTATGCTCCCAGGTTGCAGTCCTTTAACTTGGCCCAAATAAACTCTCTACTTATATTAAGTTTGCCTCGGGTTTTTTCTTTAGGCTAACAGGCAAAATGGAGACACTAATCATTCCATGGAAAAAGTCTGCGAACAGGCTTCTAGATGAGAAGGACAGGAACAGTCACCCCCACTGCATTTCAGGGGAGTTGGGAGGGGTTCTGGAGGGCAAATAAATGAAAAATATATTTAAAGATTAGAAGAAAAGTATTCTCCAGATTTGGGAGATGTGCACAAGGTTAAGTGGCCCTGAGTTATATGAGCTGTAACCACTTGGAAAGACAAACCTGGTTCTTCTCTTTGCTCTCTTAAATATCCAAAGGGTTGGAGAAGTATCCTGTAGCCACCAAGATGACTGACAAACATGAATCAGCCTCTGCCTGAATCTACCTACTCCCCAGAGAAAGGACTTTTCATTGTCAGGTCTCATGGCTATTTCTGCAGGTCTGCTCCTGACAATGGGCAATGGACCAAAAATGTTGAGGGGAAAGGGATGAAGAGAAGTACCCAGAGAAAGAGTCTGCAGGTCCCTTAATTCACAAGGAGAAAAGCACTGAAGTTTCTGCTGTTTTCATTCTCACCAGTGTGAGATCCAGTGTGCCCAGAGATCCAGTCAGCAGACAGCTGGCAATGCTCCAGGACAGCACAGGCTGGAGGGAGGGTGGGAACTGCCTAACAAGGGCAAGCCACCTGTCATACTCTCTCCCCCAAATTTATTTTTCCGGCCACTCATTACTGCAGCAAGATGCTAAGAAGTATCCTCAAAAGGAAGTCACCCCAACACTGCCCAATAAATAATTGAAAGCAAAAATTTAGGAGATTCAGGAGGAGGACAAGCAAGTCCACTAGAGGGAGCCCCAACCAACTGTATCCTCCACGAAGCGGTTTCTCAACACCTGTCTGAAAATCAGCCCCACAAGGGAATGGGGAAGTGTGGCTGTACTTTAAGTCACTAGGAAAGAAGGTAGCCATGTAAATACCCAGTTAAAAACCAGGCTTTTTAGAATCTACAGATTCAAAGATTTAAAGATCAGGAAACTGAGGCTGAGCCAAGTTAAATGGCTTACCCGTGTTTACATACTGAGAGGGGCACTAGAACGCAGGTCTCACGTCTCTGGTCTCTAGGTCGGTACCCTGGAGTCCCTGGGTCCACCTCTCCTCTGTGCCTCATTTCTCCGAAGTGGGAAACTCTCTCGACTACCTGCTTCTGCATTTATTTCCCTCATACACTGTAAGGGTGCCTTACTGAAGGGAATCTCCTGTTGTCACTTTGCCTATGGGACCTCAGGATGTAAATTACCCAAGATGGCTACTGCCAGTCCTGTTCCTCTGTATCAGCACAACGGTATTATCTCAGATGCGCAAATCTGTAATTTGTAAGTCTCCAAATTGCAGGCAGTGCCTGCATGGAAGTGAATCATAGCCAATCAGCTCCAAAGCCCTTTATCTTCAAACTACACTTAGGATTTTGGGATAAGGGGAGAATTGACCCATTGGGACCTTGCTATTTTAAGCTGTGTGAGCTGA
Organism: Indri indri; assembly: GCA_004363605.1. Lineage (NCBI taxonomy): Eukaryota > Metazoa > Chordata > Mammalia > Primates > Indriidae > Indri > Indri indri. Next base: position 54,389 of record RJWJ010000218.1, read on the forward strand.
TTTAGCTCATTCCACCTTCCTCTGAACTCCATGTTTCCCAGTTGTCTGGACAACATGCAGCCTCCAGAAACCCAACCTTCCAGTTCTCAGTCCTGCCCCTGAGAGAAATTTGCCACCCTGGATTGGCTCCCAGACCCCAGGCTCCTCCTCAGGCTTCTAGCTGGTTGGTCCTTCTCTCTGTCCCTTCCCAAGAGGGGGTCACTCAGCAGGGAAACCCAACACAGGCAAGAGAAGACCCACAGGTAGGAAGAGGCAGGGTAAGGATGAAGGGAAGAGGGAGGGGACCAGGTAAAGGTTTATTTTCTCTAAAAGAATATTGAGAGGAATAACTTCTGTTCATAGAGCCTCCTGCCTCGTAGAGAGAAACAACTCTGTCCCACCCACTGACCCCAGCCCTGCCTAAGATCCCAAAGAGACCAAGAACTGAATTTTCTAGAGAGTATTAAAGATAGACTTGCAGGCCAGGCATGGTAGCTTATGACTGTAATCCTAGCACTCTGGGAGGCTGAGGAGGGAGGATCACTTGAGGTCAGGGGTTCGAGACTAGCCTGAGCAGTAGCGAGACACCATCTCTACTAAAAATACAAAAAATTAGCCAGGCATGGTGGCGCGTACCTCCAGCCCAGCTACTCCAGAGGCTGATGCAGGAGGCGCGCTTGAGCCCAGGAGTTTGAGGTTGCTGTGAGCTAGGCTGATGCCATTGCACTCTAGCCTGGGCAACAGAGCAAGACTCTGTCTCAAAAAAAAAACAGACTTAGAGACTAGAATTCTGACTCTTCTGAGACTCCTGGTTCAGCCTCATGGTCAGGAAAGCATCCCCGTGTCCAGACCCAAACACGAGGTCCCCTCCCTCTCCCAGGACAGCAAGGAGATGCCACCTAAGACCAAAGAAAAAGGGAGGAAAGCTGGGGCACAGAAGAAGAAAAAGAAGTCGGGTGCTGGTGAGTCGTGGTGGGTGGAGGTGGGTGGCTCTGCTTCTCTACGTTCTGGCGCGAAGACCAAGCAGAGGTCCTCTGGAGGGAATTCAGCCCTCTGCGTGACAGATGAGCTCTCCTGACCCTCCTCTTCATATTCTCGAATCCATATCTGTGGGGCCAAGGAACTGGGGAAATGGTCACCCACATTCTCCCTTGAGGCCCGTCTAGCTCTGTGCCCTCCTAATATAGTCGTCACCCATATTTTCAGTACCTACTATGTGCTGGGCAATGAGGACACAGTGATGGCCCCAGTAGACTCTGCCATCAGATCCCTCCTTTAGTGGTCCTTGGATCTCCTTTGGGAAGGAAGTGCAAGGTGTTGGGTGAGGACAGGAGGGGAGAGGGAGGGGAGAGAACAGCACAAGCTAAGGCTCTGCCAACTTGCCAGGGCAGATGTGGAGGCTGAGTCCAGGCTCAGGCTGGTGATGCTGGAGAAGGAGCTGCTCCGAGATCACTTGGGTAAGAAAGGTGGCAGCTGGGGGCAGGACAACGGGGACAGCTCAATGGGGCATTTCCGTACCTTTGGGGATTGAAGGGTTGGAGATATGGTGGGGTGCTAAGCTGACTCTAACCATCTTCTAGTGGGAAAAGACTGCAGAGGAAGGGTGGGCAGTGAGGGTTGATGGAGGAAGCTATTTTTTACAGCCAGAACATGGAGTTTTTACTTCTTAATAATGAAGAGCCTGTGAGATTCTAGGGGGTGGGGGGAAACCCAGCAGATGTCCTACAGTCAGATTTCCAGAGTCTCTCAAGCCCACAGGGGCTGATGCAGCGGAACCCCCAGTCAGTCCTGAGGACAGCTCTGGGACTGTTCACAGCTCTACGCAGGGATGAGGCGCGTCGAGCTAAGGCTTCTGAGGACCAGCTAAGGCAGAGGTTGCGCAGGTTGGAGGCTGAACTGGAAGGGGCCCGAAGTGAAGGGAAGGCCGTATATGCAGGTATGTGGTCAGTTGAGCAGCTGGGCAGGAGATAGGGGCCTGGAGGAAGACAACTAAGAGGGCCAAAAGATGCAAGGAAGGCAACAAGGAGGGCATCTGCCAGGTCTAGTCTCGGCCTCCCCTGCTCAGTGCAAATTGTACAAATCAGGCAGAATCTTGAAGGAACCAAAGGAAGGTCTCTGAGATCCCAGGCGGGGACCTGCCTTCCAGTGTGCCTGATGCCATGTGCTCGGTGCTTTGTGGGGTACAAAATGCAGCCACAGCCATTATCTCATTCATGCCATAGATGGGGAGAAGGACTAGAATGCCCATCCTAACTGGAGTGGAGGAAGGGGGTCTGGTTTCCTATCCCTTTGCCAGGTTTTCAGGGTCTCCCAGCTTTTCAGAATCACAGGAACCTAGAAGGCCTTTGTACTCCTGCCCCACTAGACCAAGCAGTCTTCCCCACCCACAGCTTTACTTCCTCTCTCCATCCCTCTCCCACCACCCCAGAGATGAGTCGCCAGTGCCGGGCCCTGCAGGAGGAGATGGAGACCCGCAGCAAGCAGCTGGAGCGAGAAGTGAGGGGCCTTCGGGGGCAGCTGGGTAGGCTTCCCCTCCCTCCCAGCCCTTTCTCTCCAAGGGTCGTGACAACAGCCAGCGTGTGAAGGGGTGAAGGGGTGGACTTGGAAGGCCCTTCTCTGAAAGGCTGCAGTCTGGGCTCTGGGATCACCATTGGCTCTCCACCACTGAGAACCAGAGCAGAGGGTTTGGGATGGCAAGAATCTCTAAGTTACAAGGAAAGAAGAGGTAGGTCTCTCACCCCATTTCCCCCTTTGCTTGGTCTCTCCGAATCAAGCCCTAACCCACGCCACTGCCATGTCTCTTGTGAGCAAAGCGTATTCTCTCTTGGTTTAGCTGGTTTTTACAATGAAACGAAAATGTTCGACTTATTCACTTCTATATTTTCAGGTCCTAGCACCTGGTTTGTTTGCCAAATAAATAAGTGAAAATATTAAAAACAGGAAGCCTTTGCTTCTCTTCTCTCTTGCTTACAGAAAAATGTTGCGATATCTGAGCATGACACTTGAGGTCTTTCACAACTTTGGCCTCAAAGTTTTCTTTTTCTAAAATATCTTCAGTTTAGCTATGGATGTTCGTGGAGCTGCTTATCTGTCATGCAGATCCTGGGTTCCTTTCCTAACCTTCGCCTTATCTCGAATTCAAAGTCAATCAATGTTTATTGGGCACCTCCTGTATACTAGGTGCTTTGCCATCCATTATCATGTTTAAAGGTCACAGTGAGCCTGTGAGGTATGTATCATTCTGTTTTTAAAGATGAAGACACCGAAGCTCAAAGAGAGACTTGCCCAAGGTTACCTGAGTAGTGAGCAACAACCAGACTTTGGACCCATGTCCTGTCCCAAGCCACCACTCTCTACTGCACTTCAATCCATGGACCTTCAGCTTTTACAGGGACTATAGGAAAGTTGATGACCCTGGAGGAGTCTGGAATGATCCCACTCGAGGCCCCCTTTTTAGATACCTTTGGAGACTCTGTTCAAGGGGAGAACATCACCATCCTGTTCTCTTTCATCCTCTGCCCCACCCCCAGAGACGTGCCAGAGGGAGGCTGAAACTGCTCGGGAAGAGGCTGAGCGAGCCCTCAGAGAGCGAGACCAGACCCTGGCTCAGCTTCGGGCCCATGTGGCAGATATGGAGGCCAAGTATGAGGAAATCTTACATGTAAGCATCACCCTGTGGAGCCCAGCCGCCCCAATGCCCAGCACTCCTCCATGCCACAACCCAGGGGGAAGGAGGAGAAGCATCTCCAAAGGATGCTTCTTCAGCATGGTGTGTGCTGAGGGGCAGGGCCTAGAGGGTTGGGACAAGAATGTGCACCATGCTGTCTGTTCTATCCTGAGGCAGACAGAGGATTCAACCATGCCCACCAGCTCAGAATAAGAATTTAAAGAAAATAATGGCAAGGAAACCTTGCAAACAAACCTGGGGCAACCCTCACCCCTGCCGTCTCTCTTCCTGGGGGCTGAAATCTTGGTGTCTGCAGGGCAGCCTGGACCAGCTCTTGGCTAAGCTGAGAACCATCAAGCCTCAGTGGGATGGGGCTGTGCTGAGGCTCCACGCCAGGCAGAAGGAGCAGCTGCGCCAGTTTGGACTCAACCCCCTGGATCTTTGAGGCTGCCAGACTCTAGTTTCTGGGGTCCTCTGAGGCCCCAGCAATAAAGCTTCTTGACATAGAACTCAACAGAGCTGTGGGCTGTGGCCTTTTGACAGAGAGGAATGGCTCTCATGGAGACATCTCAGTTCAGGGTTGACCCATTATCCTGGAGACTGAGGAGAGAAGAGAAGTTTAACCAGGTCTCAATGCCTCTTCTGCAGAAACTGGGTCCCACCCCTTGAGCCTGGGGCCCTTTTACTGTGATTCATCTAGAGTGTGAAGTAAGAGATCTTGTGTCTCCAGTGCTTCAGATCAGGAGGTGCATCAAAGACAATCTGGTGCATACTTGAGTCCGCCGCCCCTCACCCCCACCAACACAAATGCAGGCAGCCAGATTTATGGGGAATGGCCATTTCTATAACAAATGCAATAGTGACCAGGCACCACCTCGACAATCCCAAAGTGCCTACAGAGGGAAGGTGTAGCTGGTCTCCAAATTCTTGCATTACATTCAAAGATCCTGGAGTCATACACAGAGCAAGGTCCAGATGGCTTCAATCCCCTGTCAGGGCGGGGAAGCTGCGGCCTAAAGGCCAGAAAAAAAATCCTAGCTGGCCCCACAGCTCACAGCTTCACCTTGGGGCGCAGCTCTCCAAAGCTCCCATATGACATTCTCTGGAGCCCCGGGCTCCCTCATGGGCCTATCTGAGACCTCTGACCACACCCTCTTCTGGGAGGCAGGTCCATGGGAAGGGAGGGAGGCCCTGGGCAACCCTGTGATTGGTGGTGTCTGAGTCCCAGGGCTCTGGCCCTCTAGCTCGGAGAGAGATCTCAGGCTGGAGAGTGAAGACAGGAAAGCCACCAGGTTGATCTGTGCCAAGCAGGGGTACTTTACAGCAGTTCTGAGGCCAGAGCCCAGTCCTGTACAGAGACAGAAGGGAGAAGGTCATTCTAGGACCAGAAGAGTTCTTTTCCCTGCCCCTCCCTGCCCTGGAATGTCCAGGAATGGGGCTTGTGTCCCCAGGGGTCCTTCTGTCCCCACCTACCATGACCCAACCTGCATACCCCACACTGCACCTGCAGCCCTCCCACCCACTCTGGCTCCTCACAGGGGCACCTGTTTCTTCTCCCTCACCTCTCTGGAGCCTGGGGGAATCCAGGCTTCCCAGCCCTGCCGGGACCTGGCTGCTAGCTTCAGGCAGAGGGGTGGCTCGGCCTCGGCCAGCTGCTGAAGCCTTTCCAGGTCATTCTCTCCACCCACAGGATCCCCGTTCACCTCCAGAATGACATCTCCCATTTGTAGCCCTGCCCGGGCAGCTGAGCCGCCTGGAGTCACCTGGTGATGGGGGGATGCAGAACATGGAACATCATGGAAAAGTTTGCTGGGCACTCTAAGGCTCTGGGAGGGAGGCAGAGGAAGACTGGTCAGGAGGCAAGGGATGCAAAGGATCTGAGGTTCATGGGGCATCAGTCACCTGGGAGACGAAGAAACGGGGCGACCTGGCCACACAGCTAAGTCGAAAGCCATAGCTGCCGCCAGGCCCAGGGTACAGGACGCACTGGTGGGAGCCCGGAGGGCCAGGAGGTTCAGCTGTGTCTGCCAGTGGTGGGTCCCTAGTCTCAGCCAGAAAGGCTGAGCAGGTGTCATGGGGAGAGGCAGGAGCCCCTGTGCTCTCCAAGAAGAGGAGTGGGGACAGGCGAACCTGGGAGGAGGCAGGAAGAGCAAACCTGTTGTAGCTGAGCCCCACTCCACTGCGGCCCCACCACGCCCCTGCCCCGCAGCGCGCACCATGCTGAAGAAGCGGTCAGCCTCAGGGTCGACGACAATCAGGGAGACATGGGAGCCCTGTGCCCGGATCCTGGACACTGTCTCCTCATGGCCCAGCCCCTCCACGCTCTCCCCAGCCACAGCCACCAGCCGGTCCCCAGCCTGCATCCCGGCCTTCTCAGCTGGCTGTCCAGGGTCCACCTCCCGCAGGAACTGCCCTGGGACATAGATACCCTCACTGCTCCTCCCCGACTTACCCCGGTGCTGTTCCAGGCCCCTGTGTGCACACCAGGGGCCCGACCCTGGGGGTGCAGGAGGAGGAGACCGGGGTCGGGGCCCAGACAGGGATACCTCTGTGTGCACTGAGAAGTGTGTATACTCTGTGAGCCCACCCTGACACCCACCTTCCCTGCCCACCCACAGGGCTCTCACTTACCAGGGCGACCGTCAAGGCCCTTCTCCTCCCGGAGCAGGAACCCGAAGCCCTGGGGCCCTTTCTCTAGGTGCAGATAGCGGGGCTTGGTGGGCAGTGCCCAGCCCTCTGCCAGGGGTGCAGCCAGGGGCATTCCCAGCTGGCGACACTGTTCCTCCACTTCTGGCCCTGCCACCAGCAAGGTCACCTGCTCTCCACTCTGCCAAAGCTGTGGGGACCCAGCAGGGCAACAGCATCAACTGCCAGGGTAGGGAAGGAAGAGGCAGGCACCTCCTCCCCCAGGCAGAACGAGGCACTGAGCAGGGGCACTGGCGCACAGCATAGAGGGAAGGATGGTGACAGGACGGAAGTAGGAGATCAGATCAGGAGAGTAGGTGCTGGGGAAGGAGTCTGCCTCCTGAGGCGGGGTCCAGGCCCAGACTGGGGGCGGGGGGCGTGGTGGGGACACAGGCAGCCTACCTTCCTGGTGAGCTGTTTGTAAGTGAACTTCTCCACGCTGACCCCATTCACTTCCAGCAGTCGGGCCCCAGGGGGTACCCCTGCCCGCTCAGCTGCTCCTCCAGTACTTAGCACCAACCAGAAAGGAGCTTGATTACCTGGAAGCAAGAAAAAAAAAGCAAGTCCAGTCTGCTGCCTGCCTGGAACAGGGACTGAGACCCCCTCCTCACCACCCGTCCGAACCTCTAAGCCTACCATGGGTGACACTGAAGCCAAAGCCACTCTCATCTTTCACTACGTGGCACAGCCGGGGCCGCACCCCCGGGCCTAGGGTAGGGCAGAGGTGGGCATTGTCCCTGTGCTGAGCTCGGGCGACATCATGCACATGCCCCGCCAAGACCGTCAGCAACACCCGAGGGCCGCTGGCCCTGATGCGGCGTACCACCTATACACATGGGGGAGAGGTTTGGGCTAGCCCCTCTTGGCAACCTCCAGGACCTCCCCGGAACCCACGTTTTTTGCCATGAGAACCAGCTCTCTAGGTGCTCCCCCCAACCCTTCTGACCCGGGCACTCCTAAATGTGGGGGGAGCAAGGCTTATACCGTGTCGCCATAGTGCCCAGGGAGGTACCCAGCCCACTTCTGTCCCTGAGATGCTGTGGAATGCTCTCCCGTCCCACAAGGAGTCCCGGCCCAGCCTTACCACCACGTAGTCTTCATGTTCCACGACATCATTGTTCACCCCCAGGATCCGGTCTCCTTCCTGGAGACCCTGGCGCTGGGCAGAGGTGCCCGGCTCCACCCTGCACACCACATGCCCAGCCCTGCCCCGCCGCAGGTGGAAGCCAAAACTCTTGCCCTCCTCTTTGCTCAGCAGACAGAAGCGAGGCCGCTCCAGGCTCCAGGGGTCTGGAGGGGGAGGTGAGGAGCAGAAAAGGGGGAGGAGAGAGGGCACAGCCCAAGCACAGGTCCACCGTGACTGGCAGACTCTGCGTCCTGACAGGGCACTGGGTGCTTCCACCCAGGTAGGTGTTGGGCGGCAGGGTGAATGGTGTCAGAAGGAAACACCCAGCCCCTCCTATCTCCACATGGTCACTCCCAACCAAGGCTGTCATCAGAAGGAGCCCGAGTGAGTGGTTACCAGGGAGATGGGAGGCTGTGTGGAGCTGTGGTGTCTCCAGGGAAAGGGAATGGTTGCCAGGGGGAGGGGGTTACCAGAGGGGTCTTGGTCTTCCGCCAAGGAGAGGACAGGATTATCAACGCCCAGCTTTGGGTTAAACTTAAACTTCCTGCAAGGAGGCAGAAGCTGCAGGTGGATTCTGACAGCCGGACTTGGGTCCCGGGCTCTACTTTAGGTGCGAATGGCAGTGCAGAGCTTCCCCGCCTCCGATTCCTTCCTCCCTTCGCCCCAACCCCAATGACACTTACAGAGTTAATGAGGCTGAGTCCAGTAGATCTCCTGGGCAAAGAAGTGGATGAGAGGAGGAGAGGTACATTCTCCCCCCCACCAGGTGCCTCTGCCATGGTCGTAAACTGAAAGGACTTGGGGGAACCCCCAAACTTAGACCCCCTCCGTTCTGCTTTAGAGGGGTCTTCCTTCTCACTGATATTCACACGGGATATTGTGAGCTCCCCTTCCCGCCCCTCCCCCTAAGTCTCAGGCACATAAATCTGAGCATAGCTATACAGGGTGTGGTGTAGACCAGGAAGACAGACATATCAACTCACTTCTTTTCTCCTAACTTCTATTTGCCTCAGGGCTTCAAGCCCCAACATCAAGTGTGTCCTGGTCCCAAAGCCTCACCCTCCAAATTTGCCCCTAGACTGCCCCAAAGTCCCCTCCAGAGGATTTTTCCTGGCCTCCTACCTGCAGCTGCCTTCATAGCTGGATCAGCCACCCAGTGCTCAGAGGAGGGACAAGGTCCATCCCAACCAGCTCACCTACCCCCTCCCAAGTCCCGCCTCCTTGAAGACGCTGTTGTGGAAGCAATAGGGTAATGGTTAACGGGAGAATGAGAGTCTTGTCCTCTGGGCAAGCGTGCAGGTTCCTCCTGCCCCCATTCCTGGGCCCCAACTTTTCCCAGAGACTCTGCAGCTGACCAGTTGCCCCTCTGCACAGAGAAAGGCAGATTGCTGGTCACTGTAATCCTAAGCCTGGGGGCTCAGTATGACAAGGGTGATAGGAGCTCCATGGCCCAGCATGGCCAACCTCTATCCCAGTGTCTTGTTCATGGGCCCCTCCAGCCCCCACTTCCTCTGACCCTAGTGCCTAAGAGCCACTTGCAACAGAATGTGGTCAGTAGTTTAACCAGAACGACCAGGAACAGTGCCCTTTCTTGGAAGCACCAGGCAAGGAAGAGAAGGCCACAGAAGGGGGAAGACACACAGCTTTTTAATAGCAGCAAGTCGGGTGCATTTGGCCAGAGGCGCCACTGAGCCACTGGTACCACTGTGGTAAAGGGGGTAGGAGGGCAAGGAGAAAGCACCAATGTGAGGCATCCTCAGTGTCCACAGGTGAGCACATGGCAGGAGGGGAGAGCCCTCCAACACATCTGGATGGTGACATCCCTGGCATGGGAAGTGTGCCCCTTGGTGGCACGATCAGAGGCTCCTTGAGAGGAGGAAGAAGCAAGATTGGTGGTGGTGCCACAGGGCAACCTGGCCACCCAAATGCCACATCCTTTGGTCCTCTAGCTAAAGGGAGGGGAAGTATGTTCCACCTCCGAGCCTGAAGCATCGATTCACCATCTTTGACCCCAGAAACTCCAGACTTGGGGGTACCGGTTGGACATGCCCCAGGAGGGCAACTGGCATAGCTGTGCCCATTCCTGTGCTTCTAGGCCTAAAGGGATCTTTCTAGAAGGGGTAGTGCAAGCCAAGAGGCCCCAGAGGGAAGGGGTTTGTAGCCAGTGGTCACACAGCTAGGTGCCTGCTGCCACCATCTCAGCTTCTAGGGCCTCCCAGCTGCTCCAGGAGGGCCCTGACCTCGCCCTCCACTCGCAGCAGCTGGGCCTTGCGCCAAGGGTTAAGGGTGGCACCCCGGCTATCTTCCAGATCCCGCAGCAGTAGCTCCAGGTGGCGCCGGACCCGGGCCCGATCCCAGCTGTGGAGGTTCCGCTGGACTTCACTGAGGATCATGGACCAGTACTCAGACACCGCCGCCCCCTCAGTCAGCGACGCCACGACCCGAGCACCGCCTTCAGTGGCGCTCCCCAAGTCCCGCAGGACCTGGCGGCCCTCTGAGCTCAGCTCATTGAAGTAGAGACTGGCAGGAGAGAGAAAGTACATGCCATTCAGCAGGACTCTGAGAAGGAGGACCCCAGGGTAGATGGCTGGAGGGTCAGGAGGCCTCACAACTTGCCTCCTGCCTGCAGGACACAGTGGGGTAAGTGTCTGCAGTAGGCCAGAGATGGAGGGTGGCGGCCACTGGGAGGTTGGCACTGACACTAGAATTTAGTGGGACCAGGGACAGTAGGCCCCGGGAAAAGTGGTTGTAGAGAAGGAATCAGGGCAGGGAAAGGGCCAGTCACAGAGGGGGCGGATTGGCTCAGAAGTAGGTTGATAAGGATCCATCACAAGCCAGGAATAGAGGACAGGCATCGCCCAGGCCCAGACACACTCCCTAGAGTAGGAAGAGCACAGTGGAGAGGGAAGGAGACTGAAGGGCTGGGACAAGGGGGACCGGCAACAGGACTCACTGCAGCAGTTCCAGGGATGGGTGTTCCCGGGCAGCCCTGGCCAGGGCCAGGGCTGCCGTGTCACCAGCACCGTTGTAGGCCACGTTCAGCTCCTGCAGCTGCTGGTTGCGGTCCAGCTGGGCAGCCAGCAGCTCCAGGCCCTCGTCCCCAAGGCCCGTGTGCAGCAGGGACAGGTGTGTCAGCGAGGTGTTTCCCGCCAGTCCCTCCACCAGCAGGGCAACACCGGCCGCTGTCAGCGGGTTGTTGGACAGCCTGTGACCACAGGTAACCCAACGTTAGGGGGCCTGTTGCAGAGGCCCTGTGCTGGGTGTTAGGACTTGGGCCAAAGCGGGCACAGCCCGGGACGGAGTCAAGCCTGGACACAGAATACAGGCCCAGGAGGAAGGAATGGAGAAACGGGGGGTGTGGCGCCCCAGGAGGAGGAAGAGTGAGGGAAAGCTGGCTTCTCCTTCCCCCCTCTCCCTTCTCCATTCTCCGATTCTCGCTGACTCCCCTTCCTCCCTGTCCCCTTCCTCCCTTCACTGTTACTGTTCCCCTTCTGCCCTCCCCAGCCTCTGCTTCTCCCTCCCTTTCCCCCCTTCCTCCTGTCTCCTTCCTCATTTGCCTTCCCTTATTCCAACTAGGAACTGGGAAGCCAGCCGCCTGGGCTCCTGGCATATCAGTCAACATTCAGGGAGCGCCCGCTGAGTGCCCAGCATCAGGGTCATCCTCGTGAGCTGCAAGAAGATCCTGGGAGGGGATCAGTGGCACTGTTACCAGGCAACTGGCCTAGGTACCATTCACCCTCCCCCACCCTCGCTCCCTGCCTACCCCTGACTGATTTTAGCCACATGAGAGGCTTTCTTAGTACCTATCACAGGTGGCATCTTTCCCCCTGCCCTGCTGCTTATAATGGATCCGGATGGATGGCGCACGACAGGGCCTAGAAGCCCCCCTTGACTACACCACGGGTAGGCCTGTGCCAGGTATGCTATGAGGCAGAGAGCTCACCATTGACCTTAGCTGGCCACCAGATGGCCAAATCCTCCCTCCCACACCCCTCCCAGGGCACTCACCGCAGGGTGGTAATTTGGCACTGGTCATGCAACAGCAGATCTCGGAGGTCCCTGCAGGCCTCGGGGCCCAGGCTGTTGAGTTGCAAGCTGGAGCAGAAGGTGGCCGGAGGAGAGGTGAGAAGGCAAGGAAGGACCCAGCATGGAGGGGGCCCACATACTGTGCCCTTTCTCATCAGCCTGCCTCTTGCAATCCACACCTGCTCTTCCTTCTTCCGTTGCTCCCGTCAGCTCCACCCACACCAGACTTCTTCATCCCATGCCCTGGGCCTCAGTACCTCTGGTTTCCCTGCTCTTCCCACCTCTTCACCTCCAAGCCTCTCCCTCTTCATGCCTGTGCAAGAGGATGGGTCCTCACCCCAGCTTCCGGGCTCGCAGGAGGACGGGCATGAGTGTGCGCAGTCCAGCAGGGTCCAGCTGGCAGGAGGCCAAGTTCACCTCGTCCAGGGCATGCCTTCCACTTCCCAGCACAGCCGCCACCACTGTGCATTTGAGGGGCGTCATGCGCACACCCGCGAGGTTGAGCTGGCGTAGGGAGCTGAGCACCTCAGCCGAGAAGCGCTGGTTCTGGAACTCGTAGTGGAAGAAGAGGTGGTCGAGGAGCTCCGAGGGGGGCAGCACCTGCCGGCCCAGCTTGCCCAGCTTCTTCCTGATGGCCTGGGCATTCTCCATGGCGTCCAGGTTCTTGATGGGGCAGCCGAGCTGAGCCAGCACGGCCCGGTTGTGGGCAGAGAGAAGCCCTCCCATGAATATGGGAAAGAGCTCAAAGACTTCATCCTCGGGGGGCTCATCTGGGTGGCGCCGGGGGCCCTCCACGCCCAGGATACTGGCACCCATCTGGTCCAGAACATCGTCATTGTAGTAGTCTTCCTCTCGGAACATCTCCAGCACCATGGCCTGGGCTACCGCCTCCCGGCTCTTACTCACCACGCGCCCAAACACTCGCGGAACCACCTGGGAAAGAAGCAGGGGAGGGTCACTGTGACCTCATGTACTCGTTCAGCCTTCAAGGCTCAGCCCTGTGACTGCTCCAGCCTCGTGGTCTCCCCTTGAACTCACAACACTATGTGATCACACGACTCCCTGCTGCAACACCTTCCATGGCTCCCTATTGCCCATTTAGCCTGGAATGTGAAACTTTTTATAATCTGACCCCAATCTGACTTCTCCAGGGTCCTCTCTCAACCCTTATCTCATGTACTGAAGACATTAGGAACTTCTTTCTTTTTCCCAAATACTCCACACATTTTCAAGTCTAGGAGTTGGTGGGAAGAAATGAGCATATATCATGCATTTAGTTTGGGACCAGACTAGGTGTTACAAACACCACCATCTTCGACATCCTCGTCATCATCATGGCAACTGCGACTGATGTAGCTCCTACTGCTTCAAGGCCCTGCATGACCTGGCCCCTGCCAACCACAGTGCCTTCCTCACAAGCCTCTTGTCCCCCTCGCTATGCTCCTGCCCTTTCGTCTTTTCTCATTTTTTGACAATGCCAAGGTTTCTCCTCCTTCAAAGCCTCCACAATGCTGCTTCTTCCCAGGGTGTTTCCCCCGTTCTTCTCCTGGCTAATCCTACGGGGATCAGACTACATGCCCTTCCGCAGAAAGGCTTTTCTGACACCTCAAAATCAGATTCCCGGCCTGGGCGTGGAGGCTCACACCTATAATCCCAGCACTCTGGGAGGCTGAGGTGGGAGGATCACTTGAGCTCAGAAGTTAGAGACCAGCCCAAGCAAGAGCAAGACCCCGACTCTACTAAAAATTGAAAGAAATTAGCTGGGCAACTAAAAATAGAAAAAAAGTCAGCCAGGCATGGTGGCATGTGCCTATAGTCCCAGTTTCTCAGGAGGCTGAGGCAGGAGGATCGCTTGAGCCCAGGAGTTTGAGGTTGCTGTGAGCTAGGCTGATGCCACAGCTCTCTAGCCCGGGCAACAGAGCAAGACTCTGTCTCAAAAAAAAAAAAAAAGAACAGATTCCCCTATTACACATCTTCACAGCACCTGAACTTTTCTTTCTAGGCATTTGCCATAATTTTTCATTACACAGTTGCACTGACATTTTTGTGTTCAGACTATAAGATCAGAAAGGGCAGGCAGGGCGCGGTGGGAGGATCGCTCAAGGTCAGGAGTTTGAGATCAGCCTGAGCAAGAGCGAGACCCCATCTCTACTAAAAATAGAAAGAAATTATCTAGACAACTAAGAATATATATACAAAAAATTAGCTGGGCATGGTGGCACATGCCTGTAGTCCCAGCTACTCGGGAGGCTGAGGCAGAAGGATTGCTTAAGCCCAGGAGTTTGAGGTTGCTGTGAGCTGGGCTGATGCCACGGCACTCTAGCCCATGGCAACAGAGCCAGACTCTGTCTCAAAAAAAAAAGGGCAGAACCCTGCAGTTTTGTTAACTGACTTCCTCAGAATCCAACCCACTGCCTGGCACACCACAATCACTCAAGTATTTGATGAAGAAATGAACATTTCTGATATCTTCTCCCATCCCTGCAATGGTTCTGAGAGGAAAGAAGGAAGAGTCCATTCCTCTGACAATGAATCATGACAGTGTTTTGTGGCACCTCTTCTAATGTCTGCGCTTTTTTCCCTTTTTATTAATATAGGTGAGGTTCCTGCCATGCAGGTGATAGTGCCCCTTCCCTAATGAGACCAGAAGATGTCACCCTGTGAAGCTGACAGTAGGATCATGAAGAAACAGATGGGATCCGTCCTCTGCTAGGGCACTCCCCTCTGGTGCTAACAATTCTGGTGGGCTTTCAAAACAACTGGGGGCTTTCTGAATCCCACCAGGAGACCAGAGCAGTCCAGATACAGTAAGCACATCCTCGAGAGGGTGGGGTAGCCTCAGCAGTGGCTATGACCTTGTGTGAGCAGATGGTGTGAGAAGGGATGGGTGCCTGAGCCTTTTCCTGTGTTTGACAAACAATTAAACAGCACTTATTGTGTGCCAGTCCCTCAGGATTATTCATTTAATCCTCACATTAGGCCAATAATATAGGATCTAGTATTATCCTCCATTTAACAGATAAGGAATGTGGGGCACAGAGAGGTTTAGTAACTTGTCCAAGGTCACACAGCTAGTAAGTAGAAGAACCTGGATTTGAACCCAGATAGCTGGGTTACTGAATCCCTGTTCTTAACCCTTAGGCTTTGGTGCCTACAAAAAGAAAACTTTGTTGAAATTCTGCCTGCACCGACCAGGGCTCTGCCTCCCCAAGACCAATTGCTGAAAGGTTCCCAGAGAAGACAAGGGTTACCTAGCAAGACACCACAGCTTAACAGAAAGAAACATCCCTAACACACCAGTATATTTTGGCAGAAAAAGCACAGGATTCAGAATCACAAAAACAAAAGTTTCTTTGTCTCTCTGAGCCTCAATTTCCTCATCTCTAGAAAGGATCATAATGGTATTCCATTTCCAGGGTTGATGTGAGAAACAAAAGGAAGAACCTTGATAAAGCAAGCACCTGGCAGACATCAACAGAGTGGCTCCTTCCATCCCTCAGGACTTAGCACATCCGCCCTGCTCAAAGCACAGTCCTCAGGTCTGCAGTCTGGTTTCTGGAGTGGACCTCCGCCCAGGATGCGCTGTCTTAAGCCAATTACCAATGCCATTCATCCTCCCGATATAAAAGAATAAAATGGCATCTGCTTTATAAATCTGTCCCTGGTGATTTAGTTAGGATGAGTCATCACTCCCAGAACTGAATCACCTCTGGGGGAACAGACACAATTGAGTTTCTGGACCTGCGAAGCAGAGGACAGTCCCTGGACTATAGTGACCCCTGCCTCCCAGCAACGAAGACTAGGAGGAAAGATGCAAAAAAGAAACCATTCTTAGGAATCCACGTAGGATTGTTTTTAAATCTCTGAGCCCTCGAATTTCCCTCCCCGTCTCCAAGCCTTCCCCAGCCTGTGGCTTCTCTGTCCCCATTCCTTATGCCCCATTCCCACTAAAAGCCAGATTGCCCAGCGCTGGAACCAGAGCCAAGGAACACATTCACACCTGTGTAGGAAGCAGCCGTTTTCTCTGGGAGAGGAGCAAGGGGTGAAGAGGGAGGCGGGGTGGTGGACAGCCTGGGGTCCTGGGGAGGGAAGGTGCGAGGGTGGGGCCTGAGCTGTTACCTTGAGCAGGTTGAAGAGCAGAGGCAGAGCCCGCAGAGGCAGCAGCTTGGCCACGATGCCCAGCACCAGGCTGACGTCCTCGCCCACACGGCCCACGAGCTCAGCCACTTCCTTGCCCACCCGCTGCAGGGTGGTCTTGCGCAAACCCAGCACGATGTAGAGGGCGGCCAGGTACTCCTGCATGGCGGGCACGGTGAACACAAAGGTGCCTGGGTGCCCCGGCTCCACGCATGGGGCCAGGAAAAACCTTAGGGCATCCCGGCGGAAAACGTGCAGCAGCTGAAACTCCTCTTCCGTCTTTATGCCAGCCTCCAGGCAGCCACGGACGTCCTCTTCAGAGAAGTAGGTCTTGCGGGAGGACACCCCCTCATAGGCCAACTTGCCCATGGTTCGGGCTGCATAGGCCATCAAGGACAGATTGGAGGCATCAGCGCTGTCCAGTGTCTCCCCACTGAAGTTGAGGCGCAGGAAGCTGGTATAGATGCTCGTAAGGGTCTGCCCCGCAGGCGTGGGAGCGTGCAGGAAGTGCAAGGTGGCACAGACGAGCCAGCAATAGGAGGGCAGGAAGCAGGCAGCAGCAATCTGGTGGTGCCCCTCCAGGTTCCGGGAGAGCATCTGCACCAGGTTGTCACGCTGAGCTGGTGTGGCTGAGACACCTGCACCCCAACTCGCATGCCCACAGTCCGGCTGGTTGAGGCGGAGCTGGAAGTAGAGCTTCTGCAGGTTGGTATCCGAGAAGCCGCAGATCTCACCATAGCGACCCACGTACTTACTGGGGATTCGGCCAATGGCAGAGGGCCGGGTGGTCACCAGAATGCTGGCCTGGGAAGAGCATGGTTGAGGGTTAAGAAAGACTTAAGTGTCCTGATTGCCTCGATCCCCAAGGGGCCCCTGAAGACTGAGAGTCCAAAGATGAAGAGAATGATGAGTATAACAATTATAACTAGCAATTATTGAGCACCATTGTGATCCAGGGCACTGTGCTAAGAACTTTATTCACAGTATCCCATTTGACTGGTACAACTCAGGGAGAGAAAGAAACAGAAGCTTGGGGAAGTAAGTGACTTGCCCAGAGTCACACAGCTAGGAAGTAGAGGGGCCAGGATTTGAACTAACCCAGGGCCTGTCCTCCTACCCCACAAACATGTGGGCTGAGGACACGAAAATCCTTAGGGGGCAAGTCAAGGGGCAGCAGTGACAGGGTGGGGCAAGGGGCCACCCACCTCCGGCAGCATGTATTTGCGCAGCAGGTTGACAATGATGGCAGCCGGTGCCTCTGGTTCCTCAGGGTCACTACAAAGCCCTGTGCCTGCCAACCGGAAGTCGAGGTTGAGGCGCTCCAAGCCGTGGAGCACAAAGAGCATGCGGGACCCCGCAACGGCCATCAGGGGCAGAACCTCCTTCAGGGGCGTGTAGCGCTGGGCCACAAGTTGGCACAAGGAGGCTGGGGCAGGGCCCAGGGATGACAGGTCCTCACAGGAGAAGGGGATGAGCAGCTCGAAGGCTGGCAGCCGCCCATAACACCAGTCCAGGACCATCTTGCGCACCAGTGTGCTCTTGCCTGTGCCCACCTTCCCGTATAGCACCACTGTCTGCACCCGGCGCCCACAGGCATCAGGGTCAAAGAGCTGAGACAGGGCCAGTGGGGGGAGCCCAGCAGGGGGCGACTGATGCTCCAGGGACAACTCTGCAGAGGGGCGAAGCAGCTCATCAGGGGTGCTCTCACGGATCACAGGGTCAACATGGACCGTGTCTAGTGCAAAGGTCGGGCCAAACTGGCGCTCCTCCCTGGGCAGCCGGCTAAACCACTCGGCCAGGTTCCTGCGGTGCCGCTGAATAGCTTCTGGATGGGAAGGCAAGGGAAATGGGTCAGAGATGCAGGAGCTCAGGGCCAGACAAGGCAGTGATCCAGTCAGGCTGGGGAATCAAGACACAGCACCCAGAGATGCTGGGCCCCAGAATGGTGCTGGGCACGCAGGACACCCTCAGAAAATACAAACTGTCTAGAAAGTTTGGAACCCCCATGGCAGAAAGGGGGAAGCTACCAGACGAGTAATGCCAAGCCTTGGTTGACTGGTTTCACGGTTATATGTGTGCAGTGTTAACCTGACTGCTAGGCCCAAAGTTTGTTAAAGATAGGAGCGGTATGTCTTTCCTAGCACTTTGCACATAGTAGGTGTGCACTGTGTGAGTGCTGCAGGAAGGGGTACATGGACCGATGGGAGGGAAGGAAAGAGGGAGGGACCAGTGATGGATGATGGCAGTGGATCCTCTATGCCTCCCTCATCCTGCTTCTCCTTTCAGCCCCCTCTCCCCGCCCCACCCCTTTCTGCACCAGGATCCCAGCCAGTCCCTTTACCAGCTGCAGAGATGCTGCCGAACAGCTTTTCCTTCCTCCCTGATGTCGGGGCACTGTCCGCTGAGCTTCCGTGGTGGCGTATAAAGGCCCTGGGAGCAAGGAGAGGGGATGAATCCAGGCCTGTGTGTACTGCTGGACTTCTGGCTTCCGGAGATACAGGCCCAACACTGGACACCCAAGAGCTTTGTCTGACTCTCGCACCCTTCCCAGGGCCTGAGGGCTGCCCCCTAGCCCTCCAGCCCCCACCGCTGACTGCCTGCCTGGGACTCAGGCTGGCCACTGCCAGACCCCACCCACTTCCCACACCCTCCACTGACCACTCTAACTTCCTCTCAGGCCTGGGAGCTGCCTCTGTATCCTCCCAATTCCAGAAGACCAAGTCCCTCCCCCAGGGGGTCCAGCTAGTCCTGACCCTTCCCAGTCTACCCTGCTGTGCCAGATGCCATCCAAGGTATGACAACCAGGCCTCACCTAGGGGGGCCAAGGGGATGCTCCCCTTTAAAGGGCCAACTCCAGTGGATCAGGAAGGGGATACGTTCATCTACAGAGAGAAGGATGAAACAAGATCTTCAGATCCCATCCACATTTTCCCACCAATATACAGACCCCACATCAACATCAAATCCTCCATTATTTGCTCCCATAGCAGCACATGCTGCCCCTTTGTAGCAGATATTGTGCAATTTTATATTTTGTTGTGTGATTATTTAACTCCTTCTCCCTCCATGAGAGCAGGGATCACATCTGGTTTTGTCTATATAATTATATACCTAGAACTTAACATGGGGTCTGCCACACAGCAGGCACTCGGTAAACATCTGTTGAATGCTAAACGAAATCAGACAAGTGTTCCTGGACTTATGTAGCTACAAGGGATGCTCAGAGATCATCTAGTCCAACTCCCTTGTTTTAGGATGGGAAAGAGGAAGTTCAAGGTCGAGGTGACATGCCCAAGGTCAACAGCTAGAGAACCACAGAACTGGGACTTAACGTAGTTAGTGTCTGGATCCCTGTTCTCATGGAGGTACTGTGTAGACACTGAAGAGGAAGGGAGAGAAACAGATACCCCTGCTTTCTGCTCACCTAGTGGCTGGGGTGCTCTTCCCAGACCAGAGACCCAAGAGGCTCTGGGAAAATGGCGACACCACCTCATGCTGGGAGAGAAAGTAGGGAGAGCCTGGGGGACTTAGCACCACCTTAGATCCTGCTCCCTGCAAGAAGAATAATGTGACTGGATCCCCACTACCACCACCCATCACCCCTCCCCCACCCCTCCCCCACGCCAACCAAGGAAGGGCCTTTCTCCCAGGAGAGGGTCAGCCCTTCCTCAAACGCTGGCCCTGCTGAAGCCCCCGCCTGGGTTTCAGCTCTTCTCCCTCTCCACGACCCCACCTTGAGTGATCAATCCCATTTTATCTCCTGCCACCTCTTCCCTCTCTCCTGAGGCTTCACAAGCACCTTTCCCTGAGTTCCAATCTCCCGAACTGCTTTACTTTAGGTGTCCTTTTTTTGCTTGGCTGTCGGCAACTCACACAAGAGTCCTGTGTTTATTTTCAGCAGCTTTTCTGAGCCTAGATTTTCCAGTAACAATGACCCACTCCCCTCTGCCTTTGTTCCCTAGCTATCAGGTCCTTTTAGCTGATTATCATTTTATCTCCTCTGTGACTTGCATGTAAGCTGCCTTTGAGGCTGGCATAAACAATAAATGAATGAATGAGTGAACTTCCTACTTGACCTCTCCATGTGGCTATCCTGCCACTGCTTCCAACTCATCATTTTCCTCCCCTTTTAGCTATTTTGCTGCTAATCTCCCCACCCATATGCCTTAGGCTAGAAACCTGACCTCTCTGTCCTCAAATCCTTCTTCCCCTGCTCCTGCAGGCAGCAGACACAGTCCTACCAACTCCTCCCCACTGCTCTGCCCGCCAGTCCCTACTGCCCCATACAGGACCCCCATCTCCTCCGTGGCCTCTGCCTTCAGTCTCGTCCCATTCCAATCCCTCCTCCCGGCACCAATCACCTCCCTAAAGTCTGAGGCTACTTACTGAGTCCAAACACCGGCCCCCCGCCAAGCTATTCTGAGTTTGCCCCCAGCCTGCACCTCGTTCCCGAGGCTTCTTGGATTCTGGCTCTCGCTGTCCTAAACTTGTTCATACCCTCTGCTCACTTTGGAATGACCTTTCTCCTCTGCTAGAATCCCACCCAATCTTTTAAGAGCCTGCTCAAAGGTCTTTTCCCCTGAGAACCCTCTCCTGAGTCCCCCAAGCTCCCTTCAATAAAGCGTGCTTCTATTTGGGCCTGGTCTCCAGCGAGACCCGCGCTTAAGGGTAGGGCGCACTTCGGGAGAATCGGCTGCAGGGGCCGCCCGCCTTAGCAGGCGGTGCTGACCGGGCACAGAGCAGGAGTCCAGAGGCTGGGGAAGGGGCCCAGGAAACATGAGAAAGCTCCGGGAAACTGGCTCGGGGTTAACATCAGGGCCACTGAGTCAAGACCACCCAGGTCTCCAGGGCAGTGAGAAAAGGAGGGGGAACTGCAGGAAAAGTACAGCGCGGTGTTCCCACGGGTCCGGAGCTCCCCACCAAACTCGGTCCCAAACGGCGCCCCGCGACGCGGACTCCCAGCGGCGCTTGCCCAGCACCACCCCGAGGGCGGAGGGGCGACCGAGCCAGCTAGGCCTTTACCCGGGCGGGGCGACGGGGCGGACGCCGGCGTCTCCCGCTGGCTCCCAGAGTCCCCGGCTCGCTGGGCGCGGCGCTTCCTGCCCGCCTCCGCCCGCCTGCGCGGAGCCCGGCCGGCCCTGGCAGCGCGCCGGAGAGGACCGGCCCAGACGCTCGGCCCGCGGGGTCCTGCGGGGAGGGGACCGGTGCCCCAGAGCCGGCGCAGGGCGGGGACTCCTGCGCCACCCCTCCCGCCAGGCGCCCGCCCCCTGCGCGGGCACACAGCGCTCGGTCCGGGCCGTGCAGCCAGTACTGCCCTCTGCAGGTTCCCGAGCGCCAGTCACATCCGGTGACCTCGCTAACCACCTGGCAGGCTGGGCTCGTTATGCCCATTTTACAGATGAAGAAACCGAAGCTTAGAAGGGTGAAATGACTTGTGCAGGTGACCCAATTAGGCAGTGGACATTCCAGAACAGGAATCCCTGGCCTGGGTCTTCCTACCTCACCCCTGAGCCTTCCTGAGGCACCGGTCCCCACGTCCTTGCCTCTGTCCCTCTCACCTCTGCAGCCTACTTCCAGGCAGAGACCTGAGCCTAAGGCCCCCTTGGGTCCTCCCTCCTGTACCTGGCTTTCTTCAGCCCCCAGACCTCTGTGTGTGGCCTCTGGTCACCGTGGTCAAGGAAGGAGGAAGAACCGGGGCTGAGTGACAGCACCCCAACCTGCTCCTCCTGTCTAGCACCCAATCATGGCCTAACCCTGGGGCTTCCAGGTCCTTAAAGCCCCCACCCTCATCCCTGTGTTTCCACACAGGGCACACCCAGGGCTTATGTGGCCCGGATGGAGGAGCCACCCACCACCCTCAGCCAGGGCACGCCTCCATATGCAAGCGCAGGTGTGCTCTGTGCACGGAACAGAGGCGTGCAATAGGGAACTCACAGAGAGGCAGGCTCTCCAGGGCAGGGCTGAGAAGAGGGTGTTATGATCTCTGCCTTCCATCCAGACAAAGACAATGTTAATATTTCATTTTGACAATTCTTCTTTCATTGAACGTGTAGAAATGGGCTAGTACTGTGCACCTCACACCCCTGGGCCAGGCCCAGCACTAGACCCTGGGCTGCCAACCAGAGCAAGGCACGCAGGGACCAGACCACAGCAGCTGCCCTCTGGTGGGACCAACTGCAGGGGCAAAGCTTAGGAAAGCCTGGAAGAGGAAGTTACTGCCTCTGGCCAAGGAGGCGACATTTGAACTGGATATTAAAAAATAAGTCAGAGAAAGGAGAGAACAGACATTCTGGGCAGCAGGGAAAATGACACATTTGCATTTTAAGAGAAGTTCTTCAAGGGGAGTAGAATGGGATGGGGGGGAGGGAAAGTAGAGTTTCTGAGGCACCAGTCCCCAGGGCACCAGTCTCAGGGGTGACATTCTGGGCCCCTGGGGACTACTCTAGCTTCACTCCACTCACCTAGCCATCCGAGGCAGATGGTCACCTGGTGGCAGTTCTGGACACAGCTCAGAGCAAGCTGTTTCCCTCCCTCCTCCCCTCCCCCATGGTATGACAGCCATGTAGGTTTTATTAATAACGTTTTTTTTTTTTTTGAGACAGAGTCTCGCTCTGTTGCCCAGGTTAGGGTGCCGTGGCATCAGCCCAGCTCACAGCAACCTCAAACTCCTGGGGTGAAGCTATTCTCTTGCCTCGGCCTCCCCAGTAGCTGGAACTACAGGCTCTCGCCACTACCCCTGGCTAAGTTTTTCTATTTTTAGTAGAGACGGGGTCTCCCACTTGCTGAGGCTGGTCTCAAACTCCTGAGCTCAAGCAATCCTCCCACCTCAGCCTCCCAGAGTGCTAGGATTACAGGCGCGAGCCACTGCGCTCAGCCCACTTTTATTAATAACGTATAATTTGACCGGCCTCTTGCAGACAGAAGTACTGTGAGTCATGCTGTGGGGATGTCCTCTGTGGTCTGACCTCAGGATGGCGCACCAGGTGCTTTAAAAATTACAACAGGTAAAAAAAAAAAAAAGAATTACAGCATGGAAAACTATCTTGGTCAACTCCACCCTCCAGCACTTTGCACAGGCCCTGACACAGAGAAAGGTGATTGCGTTAAAGAAGATGATCTCTGAGTCCAGGCATGTTGGCACTTAAGGAGAAAGGGCCCATTTCAGACATAGTTAGATGAACAGAGCGCATTTATGCCCCAACTCAGCAGGTTACTGGGATGAATAGCAGGTGGGTCACAGTGACAAGAGCACAGTATCTGGCTCAAGTCATTTCTCCAAGCCTTGGTTTCCTTTTCTGTTGAAGGAGGAAATGATAGTACCCATCCTAGCAACCTCATGGGGGTGCCGCCGGAATTAAAAGAGGTCTCTTTGCAAATATGTGAGCCACTCTACAAATGGTCTCTGTGCTTGAATGGCCCTTGCTGGTTCTGGAATGGCTTTTGGCCTTTGTTAGCTCCTGAGGGAAATTATAAATGTGTGAATTTAGGCGGGTGCAGTGGCACACACCTGTAGTTCTAGCTACTAGGGAGGCTGAGGGAGGAGGATCACTTGAGCCCAGGAGTTCAAGGCTGCACGGAGCTATGATTGTGCCACTGCACTCCAGCCTGGGTGACAGAGTGAGACCCCATCTCTAACATAAATATAAATAAATAAACAAATATTTTAAAATAAACATAAATATGTGAATTTATAAATGTTTAACCCTTTCGGGAATATTTGCATTTTGGAAGAGTAAGGATGAAAAATCATAAGAAAGCCTAATGGTGGGATTTCATACCTTTTGACTTGTAAAAGGCCTTCTACTGGCATCACTCCAGGGAGAAATTGGCACCCAGAGTGCCCCCTAAAATTAACTAGAATTTCAGGAGCTAGGACTCAGACTTCTTCCCGCTTCCCACTCCCACCTAGAATGCCTGTAAGAAAAAAAGTTAGTCCATCTCCAGACAACCACTCATTGGACCCTAGTCTAGTCTAGAGCACTTAGCTCTGTATGTGGCACAACCAGGGTGTTCCAGGCCACTGGCGGGTTGATGCCAGTAGCCTCCTTCAGTCTCCAAGCTTCAGGCCTAGAAGAGAAGAGGGTGAAGCAATGTACTGTTTCTCGGGTCACCCTGCCAGCAGCCCTCATGACCCTCTAGACACTTTCCTACCTCAAACCTCTGGCCACTAAACCATCTGCAGTCCTGTTGGGTGATGGCTTAGCCCTGGTAAGTGTGGCCCAGTGGGAAAGAAGAGGAGAAGAAAAGGGGAAAGGTGGACACACCCAATGAAGTCCCTGCCATGCCCATCCTAGCGATGGGGCTTCAGCGTCCTTCCTGCTTCCCGTTGTCCTTCGTGACCAGTAACATACCCCTCCCCTGTAGATACGACCAAGGCCCAGTGATTCCTGAAGAGAGAGGCATGTATCCCTTGGGCAAGAACACCCACATGCAGCATGCACAGCCACCATGAACAAGTGTCATTGACCAATGCCAAGAATGGGAGTCTGGAGGCAGAGGACCCGGTCTCCAGGCCTGGCTTCTCCTCCACTAGCCAGGGCCATTGGGCAGGTTACTTAACCCAAGTCTCCGTGCTGTCATCTGCAAAATGAGTTGTCGTGAGGGATATACAGGGTTGGCATGGGACTCCCTGGAGACAATGAACATGAAGCATTTGTAAGAGGTAAAGCATGATACAAATATTTCCTAAGCTACACATTCACTAGTTCGACATATACCCAGGACTTACCATCCCCTGCCACAGACTCCCCAAAGCCGACAGACATCTTGCTAAGTGCTTTGAAGACCCCTCACGGCCCATGGTACCAGGTGGCAGACCCCCACACATTTACACACCGCATACTGTACAAATATAGGTTTTATTAATAATGGTGAAATCCCACAAATACAACTGGCATCTCTGTGTGATGGGAAGAACCTGTGGCAGCGTGAGGGCGGGTACAGAGGGATGGGTATAGGAACGAGGGAGGAACAGAACCCTGGGGGAGGGGAAATCAGAAGCAGAATGAGCCTGGACCCACCAGGGAAGCCACACATGCTCTGGGTGTGTCTGCCACCTGGTGCCCAGGGCATGCTGCTCTGATGCCCAGGGGCCACCTGCTGATGGGAAGGGGAGGAGGGACGTGGACAGGAGTTTGCATGAGCAGCAAGCTGCTGGGGAGGTGGTAGGGGAGTGACAATGCCAGCATGGAGCACAAAAGGAGGGCTGTGGGGTGGCGGTGGCCAAGGCCAACTTATGCCCGTGCTTGTGCTTGTGTCGGGTCCTGAACTCCAGGGAGCTAGTGCCCTGTGCCACCCCTGGCTTGGGAGGGAGGAAAGACTGACAGGTAGACACCTGCAGATCCTGGAGACATCCTGGGCAGCGCCAGCCTCATCCTTAGAGTCTCCAAAGTGGGATTCCCCAGGAGGAGGTTGGCACTGCCCTCCCCGCAGCACCCCCCACACTACCATCACGACACCGTCTCTCTTCCTCCACACTGTAGGAGATGGCAAGTGTGAAGGGCTGAGATTGCTGTTCGCATGTATGTGCCTGTCACTCCAGAGAAGGAGGGAGCATCATGGGACCGAGCATCAGGAGCAGTGAGAAAGGAGGGTTGGGTCTTCCCCCACTCACCCCCCAGAATAAAGTGCATTCTCCAGGTCCAGTGGCAGGTGGGAGAGGAACACAGACATTATTGCAGAGGTGCCACCAGGCCCTACCCACCACCAAAGGTGATGGGGAGGTGGGAGGGGGCATCCCAAAGCTCCAGGCTTCTCTAATCCCCAGGATTGAGAGTGGTGACCTAGACAGAAAACCCAGCTTCTGTCCCAGCAGATTGTCCAAATCAGCCAGGGTCAGGGGGTGTGGAGAAGGAGAGGAGGAGGAAGAGACTTCCAGAGTCCTTCCCTGCTCCACTCCTATGTCCGTAATGGGACTTACAGGGAACCCCACCAGGGCCCAGCCCTGGAACTCCAACCTTATAGCAGTCCAGTTTACAAACACCTGTGTGGTGGGGACCCCCAGAGGGGGCCACTTTGGTCAGTTGTAAGTGGGATCCTGGAGAGCCTGGGGCTCCCAGGCAGACAACAGAGGAGGATGCCGTGGGCAAGGAGGGTGGCAGCCTCCCAGTGGTCTTTGCATGCGGGTGTTGGAGAGAGTAGGGAGGAAGCTACAAATAGCATCAATTTGGGAAGACTCCTAGACATGGTGGGGAGGGCTGGTGCCCCCCCTCCCAGGGCCCAGGCTGGAAGCACAGTCCATCAGCCAGCCTGTGGAGGACCGAGGGAGAGGAGGGCAGCTACACCAGCAACCAGTGCCCAAGTCTACAAGGTTAAAACAGTCCCAAAGGGCTGGGGGCGGGGGCTTCCTGCTGCGGAGGCTGGGGCGCAGGCCAGGGGCAAGGTCTATCTCTCTGACTTGACCCGGTAACGGAGCACAAGGTATACCAGCAGCCGCAGGGCCAAGAAGAAGATGCCCAAGACCAGGAAGTCCATGTAGAGCTTGGCATCCTCCACATCCAGCGCTCGGAGGATGCTCTGTGGCTCCCGGAACGGGCAGCGTTCCTCTAAGCATGTCAGGTCTCCACGCTCCATGCCATAGATCGTCAGGATCACACCCTCAAAGCCATACCTAGGCAGGCACAGACATCAGAACAGGATCCAGAGCACAGTATCCCCACTCCCTGGGTAAATCACCAGAGCCTAGCTGCAATGCTATTATTCCTGGGGGCCTGCCAGGGTGCCCCTACCCAAAGAATAATATGGCAGGCACCAGACTTGGCATAACCCAGGAAGACCCGGGCACAGTTCTCCTGCAGGGAGGAGCAGGGGCAAATGGGGAGGGAGGGGCACTGACCTGACATAGGAGAGGTAGGAGCTCCATTGCAGGTAAGTGGGGATGGTCTTGAAGCTGACAAAGAAGCCAGAGAACAAGAGGACAGGGATGGCGGTAACGGGGCCCACAAAGGTGGCCACCTAGAGGAGAAGGGAAGGGGCCGGGCCATCATAGGGGTGACCAGGATAGACCCAGGACTTGGGTGGCCCCAGGGCTTCCCAGTAGGTCCATCCCACCCTTTATGCTAGCACCTGTTTCCTCCCACAAGACCTCAGCCCCTGCCCCTTGGGAGTCCCCACGTGCCAGCCCTCCCACCTGCAGGGAGTTGGAGGCAGCTCCAATCAGCAGTCCCAGAGATTGGGCCACCAAGGCGGTGGCGGTGGCCAGGGCTGAGAAGAGCAGGAAGCGGCTGGTCTCAGCTGGCTGGCCTGTCATCCAGTACACGATGCTGCAGTATACCACTGGGCACACCACCTGGGGAGCGACCATAGCCGGGCAGTGGACTTCACACCAGGGGCACAGTGGCCCAGACCCTCTGCTGCACCCGGGCATGAGCCTCTAGAACACCTATTCCCAGAGTGCCCATGCCTGTCCTGACTGCAGACTCTCGCTCATGCTGTCCCCCAGATTGACACAAGTCCCCTGACTATATGAACCTCATTCATCTTCCTGTCCCACCTCTTCCATTGGGCCCACTCTGACCAGTTCAGGCACGGTGACTTCTCCTTCCTTTGAACTCCTAAAGTCCTTCCCATATGGACAAGCTTATTCCTTATAGTGTTAATTAATTAACTCTCCATAGGAGAGTGTTCTGTTCCCCCTATGCGAGTATCAACTCCTGGGGGTCAGGGACTGAGCCCGCTATGCATAGTCGTTCCCCGCATAAGGGCGTCCAATCAAGAGACAGCCAGAGGCCAAGATCCAGCCCGCGCTCTTTTCACTAAGCCAAGCACGGTGCAGCCTCCGCCCTGACGAAAGGCACCTTTTTCTAATTTGCATAAAGGAGCCCTATGGATTACTGGTGGTGCTGGTGCTTGGAACAGGATGGTGGTGGCAGTCACAACAAAAACCAGCTAATGTTTATTTGGCATTAGTATGTGCCAAGCACTACTCTAAGTGCTTTACGTGTGTTAACTCATATAATTCTCACGAACAATCCTGAGGTAGATACTAATGTCATTCTATTTTATAGATGGTGACACTGAAGCAAAGAGATTAGGTGTTGCCCAGGATCTTGCAGCTAGCAAGTAGCGGTTAGGCTCCAGAGCCTACGCTATTCTCTACTGCCTCTGATAAGATTTACAGAGTCATTTGTAGGGTTATTACTTTCATCATTTTCTGTTTGTTCCCATGAAAACATAAGTCCCACAAGGTCAGTCTAGTTCGCTGCTACATCCCCAGGGCCTGGTTCAGAGCCTGGTGGGTGGCGAGTACTCACCACCTATTTCCTAAGTGGGTAGAAGGAAAAGAATGGGAGGAAAGTGACAAGGTTGAGGGAGGCAGGCAAGCAAGGAGGGAGGGAGCAAGGCAAGGTGGCGGCAGCGGGCAGGCAGGAGGAAGAGGCTCACCTGGAAGGGCACATCAGCCATGGTCTTGGCCAGGTAATACGCTTTGAGGCTGTACCAGTAGTTGAGGTGCTCCCTCATGAAGACTGCCATCTCTAAGGGGACTGAGGACACAGGCTGATTAGGTGCAGCTGGGAGCCACCCTGGCGCCTGCCCCATACTCCAGCACCCACGCCCACGCCCCATGCCCAGGGCAGCTCAGCTCACAGGTGAGCACAGTTGGCATAAGGGCGGCGAACATGAGGAACAGCATGGAGAAGAAGAGGCAGCCGGTGTTGTTGAAGACCTTGCTGGCATCATCGCCGATATGCAGGTAGAGGAGACCGATGAGCACGCCGATCAACACGTGGGACATGAACCGCAGGTGAGTTAAGACCTGTGGGAGGGGGCATCGCCAGGAGAGGGGATGTGTCACAGGCCAGGGATGGGTAGGCCACACTGGGGTGGGAACTCAGAGCTGCCCTCCCTGGCACATAGATGCATTGTGGTGGGGAGCTGTGGAGGAAGGAGCCCCATTCCCACCCCAGCTGCTGAGATCCTACAGTCCACAAGACCAGGCCTGTGCCAGCCTCCTCTGCCCCAACTTGGCACCTCACCGTGTCCCTGAGGATGGACAAGAAGGTCCTCTTGAAGAGGATGCAGAACTGTGTGAGGGTGCTGGTGGCGAAGGTGTGGCTTTCAATGGGATCCACTTCCTGGGCAGAAGAAATGATCAGGTAAGCCCATCCCACCACCCACACAGCCCACCCAGCTCAGTGAATGAGAAAACCCCTGAGCCCTTCCCCAGGGCAGGGGTCCTCCAGCTCTATAGGAGAGTCCTCCGTCACGGAGTTGTGTATCTGGAGGCTGAGCTTAGGGGTGTGAATCAGAGCAAGATTCAGAGAGAGACGCAAGGAGCAGGCAGGAGGAGATGGAAAGGAAGTCATGGACACCGTGGTGGCCAATAGTAGATCAGTCACTTCTTTAATCCTTTGGAAGACATTAACCCTAAGGGTATAATTCCTTTATACTACCCATTTCACAATAATATTATTTAATAATGATTATAATGACAACAATAACAAATCTTTCTGATCTTCAAGGGTCATAGTGTCTCATTTAAGGGAGAGAACTGGCACTGGGCAAACACCTGCTGTACCAGCCACGGTGCTAAGAGCTTCACGTGATTATCTAATTAGTCCCCCCAGTAACCCTGTGAGGTAGTATCATCATCTCCAAGTTAGAGATGACAGTAAGCCACACTGGCCACTAGGCCAGGGACAGCGTTGGTCTTGCTTACCAGATGTGCACCATGCCAGCACTGAGGACAACACACTATAGATGCTCAACAAGAATTTGCTGAATGAATAAGCGAGTGAGGAAACTGAAGTTCAAAGAGGTTAAGTAATGTGCCTAAAGTCACACAGCTGTTAATTACAGGTGATCCCAAGTCCTGGGTTCTTCCTAGTACCCAACAACTGCGATGCCTCTGGGGAACAGCCTCTTTGGCAAGGCAGTCATTGTCCATGGTTTGGTCTCCCCTTCCCCACTCTGTCTTTTCTGCCTTCTTCACCCCTACTCACCGGAGGGCAAGGGGGACAGGGTGCAGGAACCTCATTCTTCTCAGGGCTGCTCTTCTTCTCAGCCATGGCGCACAGCCCATTCTGCACAGCCCTAAACAGCATGGGGTTCAGGTCTCCATACTCGCCAGAGGCCACCTCGATGACTGGGGGACACAGAGCAGAGTGCTCAGCTAAGATTCACCCTTACTTCCCAAGGACACGTCAGCCCCTCCTTGCGTATGTGGCAAAGGCAGGTGACAGTGAGATCTCTGCCTTGCAGGCCTGAGTGCAGGACCTGAGCCCCGGGTTTGGTCACCGCTGCATCCCAGCCCCCACTCACTGAAGTCAGCTGGGTTGTGGTAGGTGGGGCAGTGCAAGCCAAGCCCCTTCAGATAGGGGATCAGGTTGGTGACCACGCCTTTGAAGATGCACTGACCCTGGCTCAGGATGTAGAGCTGCAGCAGAAAGAGAAGGGTGAGGGAGACACACCCAACAGGCCAGGCAGGGACCCGCCAGCACCTCTACCAACCCCCTTCCACCCTTGCGTCTCAGGCCAATCTTCTTTGAGGCCTGGAGGCACTCACCTTGTCAAACATCTCAAAGAGCTTGGCACTGGGCTGGTGGATGGTGCAGATGATGGTGCGGCCCCCCTGTGCCAGGGACTTCATGAGGGACACCACTTGGAAACAAGAGGCGCTGTCCAGACCGCTGTCCAGAGAGAGACCACCAGGGGGCCCGGTGAGATGGGTGGAGCCAACAGAAGGGAGTGTCTGGGGTGGGGCAGTTGGCACGAAGGGGATGGAGCCGGCATGAAGAGGTCACTCTGGCCACCCCCCGCCCCATCCCACAGTATCCTGTATGGTTCAGGCACTTAGGAGTACCCAGAAGCCCAGAGCACTGTTCAGTTTTAAAAGCATATTTATATATTTATTTATATATTTTGAGATAGGGTCTCACTCTGTCACCCAGGCTAGAGTGCAGTGGCACAATCATAGCTCACTGTAACCTCAAATTCCTGGGCTCAGGCAAACCTCTGGCCTTAGCCTCCTGAGTATCTGTGACTAGAGGCATGTGCCACTATGCCCAGCTAATTTTTCTTATTTTTTTGTAGAGATGGGGTCTCCCTAAGTTGCCCAGGCTGGTCTCAAACTCCTGGCCTCAAGTGATCCTCCTCAGCCTCCCAAAATGCTGGGATTGCAGGCATGAGCCATTGCACCAGGCCTAACAAGCATATATTAAGCACCTGTTGTATGCCAGGCACTGGGATTAAAATGATGCATAAATAAGACAGACTCTCATCTGGAGGCATAGACAAGTGCACAGACGATTTTAGGTAACGTGGAAAGTGCTATAGCTACATGGGTGAGAGGGGGAGGATTCAGCTCTGCTGCAGCAGGGTGTCGGAGGGTAGTCAGAGAAGGTTTCTGAGTGAGCCTAGGAGTAGGAGCTAAGCTAGGTGAATGCGCAAGAGGAGGCACGGAGGCGAAGGGCATTCCAGCAGAAGACACAGCGTGGGCAAAGCTCAGAGGCATGGAACACGTGGCTTGACCAAGGAATTACAAGTAACTCAGTATTATTAGAGCATAAAATACAAGACAGGAGGCTGGTGAAGTAGGTTCAGACCAGGACCTTGTAAGTCACCTGACTTTATTCTGAGGACAAATGAGAATCATTGCATGTTTTTAAGAAAGGGAATGAGTACGGCCAGACTTGTCTTTTCGAAAATTCACCCTGGCTGCTGTTGGGAAGAAGGATTGGCTGGGAGACACTGGAGAGGAGGAGATCAAGTCTGTTGATGATGTCCTGAACTTAAGCACTGGCACTAGCGATGGGACAGGGAGATCTGAGAGACATCAAAAGGGAGTAGAATCAACAGGGCTTGGTGGCTGGTGGCTGTGGGGGACAGGAGAGGGAGCATCAATCAAGGAGGACATGCAGGTCTCTGCCTGGGGGAAGGATGGGGCTTGGCCAGGATGCAGAGGAGAAGTAAGCCCTTATCGCGGCCCCAGGAGGCTGCACACAGAGGCTCTGGTTCCTAGTCATGGAGAAGATGCAGCCTCCAGCCCTGGCTCAGGGCCGAGGGGAGAGAGGAGGGTCTCCCAGTGGGAGAGGAGGGGGAGAGCTACCTGGTTGGCTCATCAAAGAACATGACAGGTGGGTTGTTGACCAGCTCCAGGGCGATGGCCAGGCGCTTCCTCTGCCCGCCGGAGAGCAGGGCTGTCCTCGTGTGGGAGCAGGACATCAGGCCCAGTGCCGTCAGGATCTCTGTCACCTGGCCCCACCCCCACCCACCCCAGGTCAGCTTCAGAGTCTCTGCTTGCCCCGGCACCACCCCAACTTCAAAAAGCATCTCCCTGAAGTCCCTTGTCCCTGGCTTGGCCGCCACTCTCCCACCCCTAGCTCAGGGCCCCAGAACTCAATAGCATCAGGAGCGCAGCCGTCCAGTGTCTCCCCTTCCACACTCACCAGCTCCTTCTTCACCTCTTGCTTCTCACTCAGCTTCAGGTTAGCAGAGACCTGGGGCCCAGAGAGCAGGCAAGGAGGGTATGTGTGAGGGGCGCACTACCTTGACCCGCAGCCGATGGGGAGGGTGGGGACAGCAGACAGCAGGGGGCCGCTGGGAGGAGGGGATGGCCATCCAGCCCTCACCATCATGGCTTCCAACACTGTGAGGTGTGGCAGCAGCATGTCATCCTGCATGATGTAGCAGGACATCTTGCGGAAAGTCCTCAGCTCCCGCGGCCGCCCGTTGACCAGGATCTGCCCCTTCATTCCAGACTCCCTGCAGGGACGTTGGTGGGGGATGGGGTTCAAAGTGACTTCCAAAAGCTCCCACGCTGCCCCAGGGATCCTTCTTCCTGGGTCCTGCCCCCTTTCCACCCCAGCCTCATTCTCACCTGTATCCTGCCAAGATGTTCATGAACGTGGATTTGCCAGCCCCCGAGGGGCCCATGATGCCAATCAGCTCCCGGCGGCGGAATTTACCTGAGAGGCACTTGAGAAGGGTCTTATAACCTGTAGCAAGGGAGGGAGGGGTTTTTGGTCAGGGCTGCAGCAAACAGAGGCACCCCCAAAACTCTTAGGGGCAGCCGTGGCTGTCAGTGAAGTAGGCAGTCCTTACTCTGTGTGACTGGTTAGGGTGGAGCAACCCACAGAGCCCCAACGATAACCCATCCCTCTCATCCTGTCCCTTTAGAAACAACCACCACTAATATCAAAGTACCAGAGGTGACAATCCTTTTCTGAAGGCCGTGGGAAAACCCACGCATCTCATGGATGGGTGTGGAGAGGGGATCAAGGTTATATAAGACCCTGGTCCTCTTCTGTGATCACAGTGATCACTGTCACCCCCTCCAGGAAAACCTTCCCACTCATCAGGCCCGAGCTGGCTGACTGACCTCTGTGTCCCCACAGCACTTCTCATATTCCAGCATGTTCGTTACTCGATGTGCCTGTCACTTGCCCCGCTCCCCTGGCCTCTTAGACAGTGAGCTCCTTGGGGGCAGGGTCTGTGTCTTACTCATCTTTGTAACCTCAGCAGACTATCTGGCATGTAGTAGATGCTCAGTAAGTGTTTTATAAGTGTGTGTTCTCAGAGCTTTTGCCTCATTCTGGAAAAGCCTCCTTCTTTGTGCTCTCTCTGCCCACCAGGCTTGTCTCTACAGCCCCTAACATGGCCCAGTAAAATCTCACCTTTCATTCATTCATTGGGAGGCAGCATATGCATTTAGAGCACCGGTTTGGAGTCAGGTGGATCTGGGTTCAAATTCTGGCTCCACACTTACCAGCTGTGTGACCTCAGGCAAGTTGCTTAACCTCTCTGAGCTCCAGGTCCCTCATCTGTAAAATGAGGATGACAGTACCTATCTCATAGGGTTGTTGTAAAGATTCAACGAGATAATATATGTAAAGCATATGACACAGTGCTTGGTATATAGAGTGCATTTAAAAAGTGACATTTTATTATTAATTCCATTTGACAAATGCTTATCGATACAACTATACACCAAGCTCTGTACCAAACACTGGACAAAAAAATGAGGAAGACACAGTTTCTGCCCTCAAGAAGGTTACAGTCTAGGTAAGATAGACAGGAAAACATCTATGATCTGAAGAAAAATAAAATAAGGCTTATAACAGAAGTACAGATAATGTGCCATGAGAATGCAGAAAATGGAATTGATGAGGGTGGAAGGGCAAGGGGGAAATCAGGAGTGGCTTCATGGAAGAGGTAGCATTTGAGCTAAACCTTGAAAGATGATCAGGATTCCAAAAGGCAGAGGGAGGGCAGGGGCCCTCCAGGCTTTGGGAGGAAAAGTTCTGCGGTACAAAAGCATCTATCTATCTATCTATCTATCTATCTATCTATCTATCTATCTAATGCAATCCAGGAACAGCGGGCAGAGCATACATGGAGTTACCTGGCAAGACGTGGGAGTAGAGAGGAAGGCTGATGCCAACGAGGAGGGCATTGCCTGCTGTTTTTGCAGACCTGCCTTGGTAAGGGAGAGACACCAATCCCTCACTAGCACTTTGCTTACTGCCACCCTCCTCCGACCCCCACAGAGCCCGATTCCCTGCCCACTCTACCTCCTTAGCAGAGACAGTGAAGGAACGCCATCTTTAACCCTCCCTCCACTACACCTAGGACTGTGCTCTGGACCCAGCTGTCCCTCTGGACACTTCCTGTCAGAAGGGGGAGCAGCTCCTGCCCACAGCCAGGTCCTGATCATACCAACTGCCTGGATGGTGCTTTATGGTTTACAAAGCTTGACACCTCAGCTGCTCCTCTAACAACATGGATGAGGCAACCGGGGCCCAGGGACATCCAATGACTCACCCAGGGTCACACATAAAATTCTTTCCTGGGGGAGGGGAGGGGAAGAGGAAGCCATGAGCTCCAACCCTCTGCCTCAGTGCTCCCCCCACCAATCAGGAAAACGTCTGGTGCTGCACTCCAGCTTATGTCTTTCAGAGCCACTCACAGGAAGTGATCTTTTTCGCAGAAGAAACTGTCAATGACGAACCTTCCCCTCTATTAGTCTCAGCCAAGTACTTGTGCCTAACACAAATATCATCTTACGCTTGCTTTTCACAGATATTGTCCAATTGAGCTTCCCAACAAGCCTGTGTGGTGGGTATTCTCATCATCCCTGTTTACAGATGAGGGAAGCGAGGCCAGAGAGGGCAAGCAGCCTGCCCAAGGTCACAGAGCTTACAAGTGACTGGGAACCCATGACTTCCGACGTACAACTGCTTAGCATGGGAGGGGCCTGCCAGGACTTATGGCTGGAGAGATACCAATATTCTAGTCCTGCAACGGTCAGTAACTCTTTTGCAATTTTTTCAAGTCACTCGATCTTTAGGGCTTCCAATTCCTTATCTAGAAAAGAAAGACAGTAATATCTCCTTCTAAGGACTTAATAGGGTTATTGTGAATATTAAATGAGATCGTTAATAATAATTAATAGGAAGGTGTTTTGAAAAATTAGAAACACCATATATAATTAAGGGAGGCTGATGACAAATCCTTACCTGGGAAAGCGCTCCCTCTCTCCATCCCCCTTGCTCTATTTCCTTTCTGCCTACCCCTAATTGCTTTGCATCCTCTAGAGAAGGGGAGAGGGATTCAATGGAAAAGAGAAGGCAGAGAGGGGAGGGTAGAGGGCAGAGAAAGAGGCAAGGGACGAAAGAGATGACAAAATGGCCAGTAGAGCAGAATGGGGCTGGCAAGGTCACAAGGAGGGAAGGACCCAGTCAGGGGTACCAAGGGGTGAGGCTGGTAAGCTGAAGCAACCATTGAGATGGCCCGTCTACCCACTTTTCTTTTTTATCTTTGTTTCTCCTTAAAGTTATGAGGAAATGAGAGGGCTAAGGAAATAACATTTGGCCCAGAGCTGGTCTCAGGACCTACAGAGGCTGCTTAGGGCTAGGGCGCTGGGCGGGAGCCCGGATGCCTCCGTTTCCATTGGCCCTGTGACCTTTCGGTCACTCCTGGGAGTGAGGGTGGAGAGTGCAGAGACAACTCACGCTCAGCCTTGCTCTGAGGCACCCCAAATCTATTTCTTAAACCTCAGAGAACAATGTCCCAGCCCCACCCCTGGCCCACGCCCTGGCTCTGGGAAACAGCCTCGGCTTCTCTGTTGCCAGCTCAAGATGTCCAGGACAGGGCATGAAGAGGGTGGTCAGGGTCCAGGGGAACCGTCCTGACAGGACAGAAAGGGCAGGGGATGGGACGGTTGTACCAGGGAAGTTAAGAGAGAGGAAAGGATAATGTATAGGAAGCTGAGAAACCAGATGTTAGGTCCCAGCTCTGCTACCTATTAGCTGTGTGACATTAGTCAAGTCACTGAACTTCTCTAGGCCTCAGTTTCCTTATTAGTAACATGGAATGACAAGTATCCTGCCCAACCTCCACCCTCCCTGCTTTGGAGGACTGTGGCAAGAAAGGAGTAAGATGACAAGAATGAGAACATCTTTAAAACTAGGTCCAAGGGTATTGTTAAGCCCTGCAGACACAGCCCCCCCACTTTCTCATACCAGCCCTCACAGGCAAGAATCCTCCACAAAAATAAAGCAGGAAACCTCATCAAGGACCACTCAAGGACCAAAGGCCATAGGTCTCTTCAGAAGAGAAAGCTTCGATATCCAATTGAACCTAGTGTCCCACAGAGCTCCCAGGTGTGGGGAGCGCAGATCCTGGCACCTCAGCTCTGTGCACAGTGAGAGAGGGGCTGAGGTCAGATGTTAGTGTTCCCACAGGGCCCTCTGGTACAGGACTCGCTGAACAGGGGACACCCCAGCCTCCTGCTCCTGGAGAGGCAACTCAGAGAGGGCCCATAGCTCCCTACCCCTTTTGCGCCAGCAGGGCCCCTCCCGCACAGAATAGGACAGCTCCACAAACTCGATGTCCACGGCTGAGCGCTTAGGTAGGTGGGAGAAGCGCTGGGCTTCAGTGATGTGGTTTTCCACCTTCTTCAGGTGCGTGGTCAGCACAGGGGGCTCCGCCCCGTCCTCCAGCACCACGGCCATGGCCACAGCCCCCGGCCCTAGTCCACAGCCCACGGCCTCCAGCGCCTTCTCTGCCATCACGCCGCCCGCCTGCAGGGAGAAGGCCCGCTTAGTTCGGGGCAGACCCCCAAGTCTCCGCGCAAAGCTCCGTTGTGTTCTAAAGCTGCCCCCACCCCACTCCCCGCCTCCTTCTTAGGGCAGATCCGAGACTGTTAGCACCCCACTCGCCGGCCACGGCTTGGGCATCCGCCCCCCACCCCCAAACACAGCAATGCTCAGTCCCGACCTCTGGTCGGTCCCAGGCAGCCCGAGCCCCAGCCGGGCCCCAGCCAGCCTCTGGAAGCCCTCACCCACTTCTTCCTTCCTGAGGCGCCTCTAATCTCCTTACCCCGCAGGCCAGCAGCCCCTGGGGACTGGAGGGATCGCGGGGGCAGGGGAGAAGAGGCCGCCAGCTAGGAGGTCAGGTTGACAGGGTGAGCTCAGGGAGGGTCGGGGAAGGCGGAGAAGACAAGGCTCTGGGCCTCCAGCTGCGACCCCTCCCCACCTCTGGGTTTCACGCCCAGGCCGGCCCCTCCCGCCCGCGCCCCTGGGCCCGCGCGCCCCAGGCGCTCCCCGAAGACAGGCGCACCACCCGGACTCAAAGCCCCTGCGGTCGGCTAAGACCCCATGACGGGCTCAACCCTCCGCCCATCTCCCGCATGCCTAGTCACCTTGACGCGCCCCTGGGCCGGTGCGGGGCCCGGATGCTTAGCGCGGCCACGCGCCGGGGATGGAGAGTAAGGGCTCTCCTTACCTGCCTCGGGCTGCGGCACCCGCGTCCCGGCTCCGGGTCCCGGTGGCCCGGGCCGGGGCGGGGCCAGGACAGGCCGAGAGACAGGAGAGGCGAGCCTCCTGTCACAGGAGATGACAAGGTTGGGGAGGGGCGGTTGAGGTCGCGCCTCGACTCTTCTTGGCTGGGCACACCCGGTTCCCTGAGCCGGTCCCCGGCGAGGTGTCCTCCGAGCCCGCCGGGCGACTGCGCTCTTCTCCAAGCTACTGCTAGCGGGTCCCGCTGCTCTTAAAGGGCCCGCGCCGCCCCGCAGCCCGCGGGGGATAAGGATGGCGAAGACAAGAGCAGCGCCCGTGGGGCGGGGGCCTTAGGGTGTGCAGCTGTGGACCCAGGACTGGGGGTTGGCGGGGAACCGCTGACTTGGTTGCACCGAAGAAAGGAGAGCTGGAGTCACTCAGTGGGGACAGGCCCCTGGAAGACAGACAAGACAATGGTGTGTGTTGTGGGGGGCGGGTAGTGGGGCTCGGATTCCATCACTCTCAAGGGATTGTGAGGCTGTCATTCTGCCTGAACACACATACCTAACAATTTCCTCAATTCTGCCCCTGGAGTTCAGGCCTCCTACCACAAATTTCCAAACTAGGTACAAAGGCTTTCAAAAAAGCAAGAGTCTTGGGACATAAGAACATCCTCCCCTCTCCGCATTCACACTTTCCCTCTCTAAGAGTGAGGGCGTTATTTAAGAAGGAACAAGGGGCATGAGTTAAGAAGGGACAGAGGGTAGCAGCTGTGGGAGAGCTTGCAGGCAGCTCCAAGGTTAAAGTGGCTGCTTCGACTGTGGAAATCTTTATTCACCCAGCCAGATTCGGGCCTTCGAGACAGGCACACCGGTGATCCTGGGGGCACCTGTGTGCCAGGGCAAGCACAGACACTACCTTTGACACCTTCTCACACACCTGTGCGTTCTCTCCCTTGCCCCACAAACCTTCAAACGTAGATTCCCAAGAGCACGTTTGGGGCTTTCCCCTGCTCTGCCCCGTTCTCAGGCAATCCCTCTTGGCCCCTACCTACCCCGGGCCGCTGTGTCTTCAAGGGGTAAGTAGGTTAGCTAGCCAAGAGCTAGCCTGAGCTTTTAAGTTCCCACCTGTCACATGGCAGAGACGGATGGGAGGGGAGGCTGCTGAGGCTGCTGAGGCTGCTGGTGCAGCTGCCACCCCAAGGCTTCTCCTCTCTGCAGCAGCTGAAAGGTTACTAGCAGTCAAACCTCTCCCCCGCTTCCTCCCCCCTGGCCTGCCTCTCCACAGCTCTGTAAGCTGGCGGCCCCTGGAGGACATCTCCAGGCCCCACCCTATAACTGTCAGTTTTATGTGGGTTTTGGATCCAGCCTTTCCCTCCACCCCATGCCCCACATCACCACAATTCCTCAGGACCAACCATTCCATTCTCCAAGTTAACTTCCAAGGCGCTACTGTGGACTTTCCCATCCCCCAACAGTTGCATTTATTGAGCAACTACTATATACCAGGCATTATTTCATTTAATCCTCATAAAGTCCCTATGAGGCAGGCTTTACAACCCCCATAGAGATCAAGAAACTGAGGCACAGGGAGGTTAAGTAACATGCCCAAGCGGCATGTCTAGTTAGTAGCAGAGCAGGTATTGAACCCCAAAAGCTCTGCTTTTACCCATCCTGCTAACTGAACCTCTCAGAACCTTACTCTCAAATGGACTATCTCCCTCCATTTTCTAGACAGGTTCTTTTTTTTTTTTTTTTTTTGACAGAGTTTTGTCGCTTTGTTGTCGTGGCTAGAGTGAGTGCCGTGGCGTGTCAGCCTAGCTCACAGCAACCTCAAACTCCTGGGCTCAAGCAATCCTTCTGCCTCGGCCTCCCAAGTAGCTGGAACCACAGGCATGCGCCACCATGCCCGGCTAATTTTTTCTCTCTATATATTTTTTTAGTTGTCCAGATCATTTCTTTCTATTTTTTGGTAGAGACGGGGTCTCGCTCTTGCTCAGGCTGGTCTCGAACTCCTGACCTTGAGCGATCCACCCGCCTCGGCCTCCCAGAGTGCTAGGATTACAGGCGTGAGCCGCCGCACACAGCCTGACAGGTTCTTCATTTTCCTGAGTTAATCTCCATCTCTTAACGCCACCCCACTCCATTCCTTGACACAAAATTTTCCAATTGTCAGGTAAGTTTCCTCCTCTTTCTTGAACACACCATCGCTCATTCCCCATCTTCTGAGACATTTTTGAGTCGTCTATCAGCTTTCCATCCCATGGGATTCCTACCCCATAACCCAGAGCAGTGGTCCTCACCCTTAGCTGAGAGTTAAGCTCTCGAGTTAGCCTCTGTCCAGGGGCTATCAAAAGATGTTCAGGTACCACTCCAGACCAATTCATTCTGGATATCTAGGGGTAGGACTCACGCATTAGTACTTTTAGAAGCTCCGCAAATAATCCCACTGGGCAGACAAATTTGAGAGCTACTCTCCTAGATGAACCTTACATTCCCTGGGTTAGAACCTCTGCCGTGCACCCATTCCCCATCAAAGGCTCTTCCCTTCCCTGGAACAGGTTCTCCATTCTCTAGAACACCCTCTCTCCATTTTGTGAGCAAATCTTCCGTGTCCTGATTGGAATCAGATCTGCATTCTAACCTTGGCACTATCTTATTAGTTCTGTACTCTTAAGCAAATTTCTCCACTTCTCTGAGCCTTATCTGTGCAACAAGGATGATAAAAAATGTCATATATCTGCCTCCAAAGGTTCTTATGAGTTTCAAGTATCCACGTACTTAGTAATAGATGATTATTTGTTATTCTCAAGAATAGACCATACATCCTTACACTTCAGGTCACACCATGGTTCAGGCTCATTTCCTTCCCCCAGAAAATCTCCCATTTCCTTGGCAAAGGAGGGGAAACTCTATTTACAGAATGCCTACTATGTGCTAGGCACCCAACCTAGAGACATGATTGATCTCTGAGTAAAGGACTAGGTCTATTTCACCCCTACATTCCTAGAATTTGTACACAGAAAATGCACTCAGTAAATATCCATTGACTGAACAATTTAACCAGTCTTCGTAACAACTTTATGAGGTCAGCATTATCTTCCCATATTTCAGGTAAGGAAACTGAGGCTCAGAAAAGTTAAATACAAATACGAAGTCACACAGCTAGTATGATGGATCCAGGGATTCAAATCCAGGTCTTAGTGATTCTAAACTATAGTTTTATCTACTATAACAAACTTCTTCATTCTTTTAATATTGTCACCTTCCCATTTTATAAAGCAGATCCATCTCCATCCCCTGAATGGACCTTTCTCATTCTAAGATAAAGAACCTTTCCAACCTTCCAGAGGTCCACCAGGACAGACCCTCTCCATTCTGGAGAGACTCCCACTCCCACCACATATTCCCCCCAGACGGACCTTTGATTCCTAGGCACACACACTTCTAACTCCTAGAATAGACCTCATAACTCAAGAGCAGTGGTTCTCAAACTTTAGCTCACATTCGAATCATCTGGAGAGCTTATTAAAACACAGATTGCTGGGCTCCACTCCCAGAGTTTCTGATTCAGTATCTGGGGTGGAGCCAGGGAATTTACATTTCTGGAATACTAATAAGTTCCCAAGTGATGCTGATGCTGCTAGTCCAGGGACCACTTTGAGAAGCATTGCTCGAAAGAACCTTCTTTCCTTCATCTAGACCTCACTTTCCTCAGAACAAACTCTCTGTTTCCCACTACACACTTTCCCTCAATGCCCAGATAGACCTCCTCCTATTCCTTGAGATTGATCATCCCCTTTGTCTAGGATCCTCCCAACTCCCACCTCAGACTCCCTCACCCCTACTACGGAGACACAGCCTCCATCCAGGGCAGGTTCCTTGGACCCAGACATGTAAGTGTTGATGATAATTGGTTTAAGAGGAGCAAGGCAGAAGCAGAAAATTCCTATCTCAGCTTAGTACCAGAAGCTAATCTAACTGACACAGGCTGCTCTGGGCAGGGATTTATGGGAGAAGCAGTTGGTAAGCAGCTTTGTGGGCCTATGAAAAAAGGAGGGTTAGCAGGGTCCATGGGAGCTGAAAAGGAATTGGACTGGGACTTTGGAAGTGACCCAGTTCTGCTTCCACTGTTCCAGGTCACTTGTCCACCATACCTCCCTTGCCCACCATGACGTCGCTCATTTCTGGATAGAATGATTTGAAATGTGTTTGCCAATGAAAGGACCCTCTGCTGGCCACTTGGGGAGATGCAGCCCAGGACCAGGAAGGAGGGGTGGATAAAGAGGAGACCAATGGAGCGCTCTCCACCCAGCCTCCTTCATGGTTCCTGCTGGTATATGGCAGCAAAGCCCACCATCCCTCCTGTGGCTCCTGAAGGCAGGCAGTGAAGATGGGCATAGGCACCAGAGTGGCGCTATGGAGGGTACCTACCAATTCCTTTCCTGATCTCTCAGAGACTAGGCAGAGTTCCTGCTGTTGCTTTAAAAAAAAAAAATCTTTATTGTTTTAAAGTTATAAGAATATAACAAAATAAAACAAAATAAAAATATAAAACAAAAGCAATTTTGAAATGTATTTTAAAAGTGCAATATTTATTTATCCCTCTCTCTGCTGCTGTGTAGTGCTATTTCCTTTGATAAGAAGAAAGTGAGGGCCGGGCGTGGTGGCTCACGCCTGTAATCCTAGCACTCAGGGAGGCCGAGGCAGGTGGATCATTTGAGCTCAGGAGTTCGAGACCAGCCTGAGCAAGAGCGAGACCCCGTCTCTACTAAAAATAGAAAGAAATTGGCCAAACAACTAAAAATAAAAAAAAAATTAGCCGGGCACGGTGGTGCGTGCCTGTAGTCCCAGCTACCTGGGAGGCTGAGGCAGGAGGATCACTTGAGCCCAGGAGTTTGAGGTTTCCGTGAGCTAGGCTGACACCACGGCACTCTAGCCCAGGCAAGAGAGGAAACTCTGTCTCAAAAAAAAAAAAAAAAGAAGAAAGTGAGGGGTTCTCCAAAGCTGCAGAATGCTGGGGTTCTCTGCCCAAGTTTCTCTCTTTTTTTTTTCTTCCTTACCTTAGAATTTGAACTCTGACCATACCCTTTGGCTGTATCTTTTGGGTGGAACCAGCTTCAGACATGTGTCTGCCCAGCTTTTTTCTGGGGCCATTTCCCCTCCCCCTAATACAGGGCTGAGAATATATAGAAGTAAACTCAGTTTCTCCTACTATACTTTCACAACACACTTCTGACACCAGATGTGTGGGCTTTTGTCCCACACATCAAGCAAACAATCAATTCTGTGGTGGACACCAACTGGGTGTCCTCTAATTCAATTCAATTCCCACACTACCTGCCTGGAGATAGCGTCTGATCCCACAGGTTGAGGGCTCAGTCCCACAAGACTGCCCCTACTTCCAATGCCAATCTCAAACTCCAGCTCTTTTTACCTGTGCTTCTGACTGACCAGTTACAAATCGGGGCTCCCAGGACCCCCTTCATTGGGTTTGATTAATTTGCTAGAGTGGCTCATAGAACTCAGGGAAACTCTTTACTTACATTTACCAGTTTATTATAAAGGATATTATAAAGAATACAGATAAAGAGATGCATAAGACAAGGAACACGGGAAGGGGCACAGAGCTTCCATGCCCTCTTCAGGCACCCTCAAGGAACCTCCATGTGTTCAGTTATCCAGAAGCTCTCTGAACTCTGTCCTTCTGGGTTTTTATGAAGGCCTCATTATGTAGGCATAATTGGTTAAATCATTGGCCACTGGTGATAAATTTAACCTTAAGCCCCTCTCCCATCCCTGGAAGTTGGGGGGGGGCAGGGGTTGCTGAAAGTCCCAACCCTCTAAGCCTGTCTTGGTCTTTCCAGTGACAAGCCCCTATCCTGAAGCTACTTAGGGGCTGCCAGCCCTCAGTCAACTCACCGGCACACAAAAAGACTCCACCACTTTGAAGACAGACTATATTCTATATAGTCACCCCAGCACAGTAGGGTGACTATAGTAAACAATAATTTATTGTATATTTCAAAATAGCTAGAAGAGGACTTGGAATGTCCCCAACACAAGGAAATGATAAATGTTTGAGGTGATGGATATCCTAATTGTCCTGAGTTGCTCATTATACACTGTATGCATGTGGCCAAATATCACATGTACCCCATAAATATATACATTATGTATCAATTTTAAAAATCCCTTTTCTGACCACTACCTTCTCTTTCTGCCCGC
The DNA here is from genome assembly GCA_004363605.1 of Indri indri. Lineage (NCBI taxonomy): Eukaryota > Metazoa > Chordata > Mammalia > Primates > Indriidae > Indri > Indri indri. Next base: position 97,952 of record RJWJ010000218.1, read on the forward strand.
TAATCTTCAGAAAGCCTCACTGGAACCTCCACAGTGCTCTAACCACTGTACTTCCTTCCAGGTGCCCAGGCCCTCCTTGTCCGGTCTGGACTTCATGCTCCCTCTCCAGATGCTCTAATTGCCTTGCTCCTTGGCCCTGTGCAACCCACATCCTGGCTGTCGGGCCATCATTGTGGTTCCACACAGTGGTTCTGTTTTCTGCTTTTGTTCCAGGGTTGCTCATATCTGCTACGTAAAAACTGTATGGTTGTATTGAAGTTGCCACTGCCTGATCTTGGTCTTCAATCCAACAGATTATCCTTCAATAACTTTAATCCCTACTTTATCAAGAAAATAGAAACCAGCAGGCATGAAATCCCCCTCACACCTCCTACGAACTAAATCCACATCAACTCTCCTCTACTCAAAGGAAGAGGTATCTCCATTCCTTTCCAAGTTTTATTTATCTACTCGTCCTCTGTATTCTTTCCCACCCAAAATCTGGGGGTTTTACTCTATCAGATGTCCCCTTTCCTTTATTTTTGAAATCTCTGTCTTTGGCTTATTCCCCTTGGCCTACAAATATACGCTGGTCTTGTCCTCTTAGGAAATTAACCTTAAGCTCCATGCATGAGGGCAGGGACATCCCCATTCCTTTCCAAGTTTCATCTAGTTACTTGTCCTCCATATTCCTTCTCCAGCCAAGACATCCAAGTTATTTAGTACAATATGAAAGAGTTTTCACCATCTCCTCCACCATTCCCTCCCAGCCTTAACTACATGTGCACATGAAGTGGGTATGTTCCTTGGAAAATCAAAAATCATATTTTGCTTTTTGTTTTCTTTTTCAGTTGACACATTCCTTTTTTTTGTTTTTAGAAACAAGGTCTTGCTCTGTCACCCAGGCTGGAATGCAGCGGCACGATCAAAGCTCACTGCAGCCTCAAACTCCTGGGCTCAAGTAATCCTCCTGCCTCAGCTTCCCAAGTAGCTAAGACTACAGGCATATGCCACCACACCTGGTTACTTTTTAAAATTTTTTTAGAGATGCGGTCTCACTGTGTCGCTCAGGCTGGTCTCAAACTCCTGGCCTCAATCCTCTTGCCTTGGCCTCCCAAAGTGCTGGGATTACAGGTGAGAGCCACCACACCTGGACTGATTTCTTTTATATCCACTTGATTCTTCTGTGTCCGTCTCTGAGATTGTGGGCTTGCCCCAAGTAAGAGAAAAGTATCAGCTTCCAAATCCTAGGCTACCTGCCTTCTCCCCTATCCCCACCTCCTTTGAGGAAGAGTAAGACAGGAATAAGACAGGGTGTCGCCTTAATCTCCAGATGCCATGGTGCTGGGACCAGGGCTGACATTTTTTTTTTTTTTTTTTTGAGACAGAGTCTCACTCTGTTGCCCAGGCTAGAGTGCCGTGGCATTAGCCTAGCTCACAGCAACTTCAAACTCCTGGGCTCAGGCGATCCTCCTGCCTCAGCCTCCCAAGTAGCTGGGACTACAGGCATGCGCCACCATGCCCAGCTGATTTTTTCTGTATATTTTAAGTTGCCCAGCTAATTTCTATTTTTTTAGTAGAAATGGGGTCTCACTCTTGCTCAGGCTGGTCTCCAACTCCTGAGCTCAAATGATCTGCCTGCCTCGGCCTCTCAGAGTGCTATGATTACAGGTGTGAGCCACTGCGCCCAGCCAGGGCTGACTCTTCATGAAACTCTAAGGTAGCCAAATTAGTATTGGCACCCTCCTCTCTCCCAGAGTCTACTCTTACCCACCAGCAGTCTTTAGCATCCTTTCACAGGCCTCTAACTGTCCAGACTCAATAACCCCTTACTCCTAGTCCAGTGCTTTCTAACTTATACATAGTGAGCCCAAGATCCCAAGTTAGCCTTCCTCCTAGAATCACATGGTAGTAGACCAGAATCTCTTCTGCTGTCTCCACGATCCAGATAGCAATGGGATTTGGTGTGGGCATGACTGCTGACTGGTGGGGAAGGCCCTTTCCATAGGATGCCAGCCTGATCCTGAAGGCACTGCTCATGGAGAAATGGATGAAGTCAGTATTGCTGGATTACTCAAGGGGCAGCAGCCCAAGCCCAGTGCCTAGAACACCAGCAAAACAGGTATTCTAAAAAATGTGTTCTCAGACTAGGTGTGGTGGCTCACCCTGTAATCCTAGCACTCTGGGAGGCCGAGGCAGGAGGACTGCTTGAGCTCAAGAGTTTGAGACCAGCCTAAGAGAGAGCAAGACCCCATCTCTTCTAAAAATAGAAAAAATTAGCCGGGTATGGTGGTACCCACCCATAGTCCCAGCTACTCAGGAGGCTGAGGCAGGAGGATCGCTTGAGCCCAGGAATTTGAGGTTGCTGTGAGCTAGGCTGATGCCACTGCACTCTAGCTGGGCCAACAGAGTAAGACTCCGTACAAAAAAAAAAAAAGTGTTCTCAAAAAATGAAAGAAAAAAATTAGAAACAGACTTTGATAGTTAATATGTAGAGTATATGTTTTAAGTATCAAAGTAATCAAGTAGAACTTGCTCAAATGTGCTTCATGGTTTAATACTTTCATTCTAAATTATTTATGAAAAATGGGGCACCATGATCCTTTCAGACTTAACTTTACAGTCTTCATCTGGTCTTGGTTAGGAAGGTCTTTTCCTGGATGAAGCCTTTCCTGATCCCTTGCCAGGTAACACTGTCTACTCCTATTTAGAGCCTTCCAAATGTACCCCATAAGCTTCTATCACTCAGCTTACCCAGTCTCTCCTTGCCTCTGCACTGCAAGTCCCTCCCCAGCAGGTCCTGGGTTTTACTCATCTTTGTATCCTTAGCATCTGTGCCTAGACCATAGTAGGAACTCCATAAATGGCTGATGGAATTACTTTCTTTTTTTTTTCTTTTTGATATCCCTTTTAAGCAGGAAGACTGATGGAATTAATGAAGAGACGTTTCTTTCCTTATTCTTTCCACAATAGGCAACATACTGTTTCTGTATTAAGAATTACATCAGGTCCTTTTAAAAAAGGTCCAGAAATCCTTTGGGGCAGCTTCCTGTGCATCCAAGACTTCTGAGAATATTTCCTTGACCTCTCCGGAATGGCAGAAACTGTAAGAATGGACACAGGGTGCTAAGAAGAGGCTGAAATGGCCTGAAGAATGGTTCTTATTTTGGGGGGTTTCAACCTTTTTGAGAATCTAATAAAAAATCAATCCTTTCCCCAGGAAAATACACATTCGGACACACAATTTTCTAGCTTGGTTCCTGGAGCCTTGAATGCCTGATACTCTCTGGGAGGGACATCCCCAATCCACCCTCTACCCCCAGCCTCCTTCCCAGTCCCACAGCCCCCAAGGTAAAGAACCCCTACTCAAGAGGCACTGGGCTCTAATCAGGACTTGCGGGTATAGCCATGGTCAGCTACTCTATCTTCCTGGTGAGCCCCATTCTTGTCCATTCTACAGTGCTGCTACTGCCCACTCATGGCCAAACAGGGATCTCCACGAGGTGGCAGATGCTCTGAGAAGAAATAGAGAAGTCTCACCAAAGGTGGGAGGGGAGAACGGAACAGTTAAAAACAAAAACAAACCACCCCATTCACTAAAAGGGGAACAAGCCTAATTATTCGGCTCCTCTTCTGAGCAGTTATACCTCCTTGTTACCTAGTTAACTGCCACCAAACATAAGGAAGAAAAAATGAGTAACAGCCCAATCATCTCTTTTATTACCAAAAACAACTGTTACACACACACTCAGTGCCTCCAATCCCGTCCCTGAGGATAACGATGAAAGTCCTTGGAGTTATAGGAGAAACCTTAAGAGGGAAATGGCTACTTGCTTCTCAATGCCTTGGCTGGTGACAAGGAAAGGGCCCTTGCAGAGACCAGTCATACATCATGCCTGGGCTTAAGGACCCCTAAATATAGGAATGGATGTGAGTTGACTTAAGGATTTAATCACTGTCCAACGTGTCTCGGGGGTTATGGTTAAGCCTGATAATAGCCCCCTTAGCAAGAACGCACACAACCCCTCAAAGAATTCAAACCCCTCAGACTCCCCACAAAACACAGTCTGGCAGAAAAGGGAAGTCCTTAGAGTCTGCAGAATGATGCGAGCCCCGGCCAGAGTGGACCACACTGCTCTCGGCACCATTCTTAAAGGCATCCATTGGCAAAGGCTGCCCACTAGGGGCACTGCCACTTGCCTGGCTCAAACTCTGGGGCCTGGTGTAGGAATGGTCTGGCTCTACAGCATTCACACCATCTGGACCTCCGGCTCCTCAGCTATTCCTTGAAGCTTTTCTATGATGCTCCCTGAGGGTGGCTCAGGGGGTCCAGGGGGCTCTCCTGGGGCTTCAGACAGCACATAGTAGACAATCTCTTGCTGGCCTTGAGCGTTGGTCTGATTCATCATGTGGATAACAGGGCTGGAGTTGTCCTGAGAGGCTGAAAGGACTGTCCTTTCACTGCCCCCACCCTCTTCTTCTTCCACCTCTTCTTTAGGTCCCGGCTCCCCTGGCACTGTTTCTAGAATGATGCCCTGCAGGCTGCTCTCATTCAGTGATGCTCCCAGGCCCGATCCCTCTTGTGGTTGCCGCAGCAGTTGCTGTGTCAGCTCTACACTCTCATAGCGAACCAGCTGCAGCCGCATGTAGCCGTCTTCATGCTCCTTGTACCTGGTGAGGCAGGAGCATAAGCGGCAGCAAACACAGGGGGGGTGAGGCAGACACAGCCTGGAGACTGGCAAGGCAAGGGACAAACACGAGGGATGGAAGAAGTTCTGGGATTCCAAGTGATGGGAGATGAAGACAAAAAAGATCTTTACTGGAATATATAGAAGAAAGGGCAAGAGGGAAGGATCACACAAATGAAAAATTTCATGTAGAAACCCAACCCAGACAAAGAGAGAGAAAGATCGATTGTCTGTGTTGGAGGGCAAGAGTGTCAAAGGATTTATGAGAAGTCCATGGAGCTATGGATCAGGACCCTTAGACTCTAGTTCTAGTTCTGGCTGCAGGACTTTTGGCACCATTTACTGGGTTTGGCACTGTGCCCTGGATTCAAAAATCAGAGTAAGCTTTGCTCCACCACTATTCTCAGAGTTCTCTGAGCCTAAATGGAGACAGTGGACATCAAAGCATCACCAAATTCAAGGTTTTTAAAACTTGTTGAAAAGATACACAAAAAAAATATGGGTTAATATGGGGGGAAGGTTTGAGAGACATACCGAAAACGGGGGTGCCCTGAGGGCCACTTGAACTGGTGCTTCTTGCGAAGGTGCACTGTGAGGTTGTTGCCTCGTGTGAAGCATTTGTCACACACATGACATTTGTACCTTGGCTCTGAGTCTCCCTGATGGGGAAGGGAGGGAGAAGTGAGGCCAGCTCTTCACCCCGGGGTCCCCCACACTTTTGCCCGCCCTTCCCACCACCAGCCCCACTCACTTCATGCACTTTGCGGTAATGGGACTTGATAGAGCAGAGGGATCGGGCACTGAAGCTGCAGTTCTCAAAATCACACCTGTAGGCTGGCTCCTTGCTGTGGGTATCCAGGTGCTTCTGGAGGTCGATCAGATTCTTGCAGCTGCCAGGAGAGGTCGGGACGGGTTAGAGGGCAGGGGGGACCCTAGAAGACGGGCTCTGTTTTCTCGCCCCTGGTTCCCCTTACCTGTAGTCACAACAGTCACATTTAAAGGGCCGATCTTCACTGTGGCGAAAGCGCATGTGGTTGCGGAGGGAGGAAGGCAGCGGGCAGGTCATGTCACACAGAGGGCACTTATAGTGATTCACTAGAGGAGCAGAGAGGAGGCTGTGATTTGAGGACTTGTGGAAGCTTGGAGGGCAGGCAGGGAGGCTGCAGATAGCAGGGCACTCACCATGGTTGCGCATGTGGTCCCGCAAGAGCCGCTCCGTGGCAAATCTCTTGGAACAGTGAGAGCACTGGAAGCGCTGCTCTAGAGTGGGGCAGGGAGAAGAAAGGAGGGCCGTGGGGGGTGGTGGAGAGGCACGAAGAAGAGAGGGGGACCATCCCAGGCAGAAGAGAACCACCCAAGGAGACAAGGGAGCTTAGGGAGCTGTGAATGGACATAGTATCACAGAAAGAGCATGAGACTTGGAGTCAAGAACCTGAGTTAGAATCCCAGCTTCACCACTTACTAGCTGAGTGATCTCAGGTAAGAGATTTAACCTCTCTGAGCCTCAGTTTCCTCATCTGTAAAAAGGGGGATAAGAAGCCTACCTCATGGGGCTGTTGTGACAATTCCCTGAGATAACTGATGTGGCACACAGTAAGTACTAAGTAACAATGTCTAAGAATCTGAACTGGCAAAGAGACCATGGGAGGTGCCTGAGCCCAAAAAGAGGGGGCCAACTTGCAGGTCTCCTCAGTGGCCACCTCTCCTGGAAACATGCCCCCAACCCCACTCCAAGCAGGGCAGCCTGCACCCACCCACCCCTCCTCTGACTGCTTACGATCCAATGAGGTCTGGCGACGGATGTGATCCAAGAACTTGGTGTTGTTGGCAAACATGCCCCCACAGGTGGGGCAGGCCACCACCTTCTCCTGGGTATGGCTACGGAGGTGCTCGCGAAGCTTACAGCGGTCCTTGAAGGTACAGGTACAGCCTGGGAAGGAAGGCCCTGTCAGGATCCAGCCACAAAACCCCAAAATAGGCTCTAGTACCCCTGGGTCTGTCTCTAGCCAGGATCCAACCATGCCCTGTAGGACTGGCCCCAACCCTGGCTGCACTAGCCCCTTAGGAACCCCAGGGTTTCTTCTAGAGGCCAGAAGTTAAGGAGCAGCCCTACCTTTCCAGCCACACAGCACCACATGGTTGTCCTTGCCGACTGCTTGGTATTCACAGCACAGGCTGTGCGCTTCCACATGCCGATAAAACCACTCTGGATTGTCGAAGGAACTCTGTGCCAGGGGCAACTTGGGGTGAGGACTGAGGGTGGGTGGAGGGACTCTTACCCCTGTATGTCCAAAAGGGACTTCTTGGCTCTCTCCCAAATTAACTCGGTAGGGATGGGAAAGATTGAGGAAAGGAGCTACATGGAAATGGAGGAGAGATACTAGCAGGAATCTTGGAAATATAAGGCATTACCGAAAGGGTCAAGGCATCTTGAGTTAAGATCCCAGCTTCCTTCCACCCCAATTACTGACACTGCCTGCTGACCTCACAGTGCTCCCACAGACACAGGAAGTGGTCAGGGATGTCAGGGATGACGTTCCGGCTCTGGAAGTCCAGGATGCAGGGGCTGAGGTCCGCCTGGCTTTGCAAGGCCTGCAGCCCCCACTGTTTCAGCTTGGTGTGGTAGCAGTGGAAGTAGACATGGCGGATGAGGTCAGCAGAACTGTCCAGAGAACAAAAGCCACACTCCTGCCACAAGCAAGAGAATTCTTCCTCTGCAGAAAGAGGTTTAGAAGGAAGAGTCTGATACTTTCCAAGACTCAGCTCTCCTTCTACCTGTAGCACTTAGCAGGGAGTGAGAAGGCTGGCTGAACTCTGACCAAATTACCATTCGGCAAATACCAGTGTTAATGACCATCAGTTGCCTGCCAGGCACGGGGATATAACAAGTAAAGAGTCCCAGTCCTTTCCCTCGCATAGCTTTCAATCAAGGAGAAAGAATATTAATCAAATAATCGCATTTATAAATAGAAAGCTGCAACCAGTGATAAGTGTTATGAAGGGGGTGGGTATCCATGGTGCTATTAAACAGTATTAAACAGAGGTAATCTGATGTAGACAGGGTGGGGAGTGGTCTTGGGAAGGGTCCCTGTTGTTGAGATCTGGAGGATAAGTTATCTATAAACAGGTGAGGGAAAAGTGTAGTCTAGCTCTAGGCAGAGGTTACAGTGTGTGTAAGGCCTGTGCCACAAACTCAGAGATAGCATCTGTGGCTAGCACACATGACCTCTGGCTCAGAGTTTCTGCTGGCTCCTGAGGAAGATGCCGCCTCCCAACCTTGGAGACCTTCCACTTCTCCTTCTGAGGCCACCAGCCCTCCTTCTCCTCATGTTCTGCTCAAGATCTGCCTTCTCCAGAAAGCCCCATCAACTATTCCAATCCATTTCCTCCCTCTCTAGCATCTCTAAGCACCAAATTTTCAATGCTTTGTAGAAATTTGTTTTGAAAAGTAGATACTTTAGAAAATATAATCATTCCCTAATTTCTCTTTTGTAGAAATATTTCTCTTTTGTAGAAATATTACACTTCTGAAACTATCAGTTATAGCGCATAATCACCAGACTTAAAACAGAATTTAGGGTGGGGGAAGAAAAGCTGCCTCCGTATTTTCTGTAGTTTTTTTCAAATTGCTGTGACCCATTAGTGGGAGGTAAAATCGATTTAGTGGACAGCAAACCACATTTTTTTTTAACTAAAATAATAAAACAGAAGATTTCAGAGAGCATTTAATAAAGATAAGTATTGTTTTGAGTTTTTCTTTAACTTTTGTGTATAAGGTTGTGATATAAAATGTATTCCTAACTGGTGGTTGCAGGGAAAAATGAAAATGGAAATACTACCAGAGTAAAAAAATAGTTCTTGACAGCTTTTCATCTATATTTAACATACATATACACATGCAGAGAGATGTCAAGAATGTTCACTAAAGTACTGTCAGCAATTGCCTCTTGATAGCAGGATAGCTGATTTATTCCTTATATCTTTATTGACTGAGTTTGCTATAAATGATTTTAAAGTGTTTTTACAAACAAAAAAAGCATAATTAGGAAAATAAACTACCATTCTCTCAGGCTGTCTTCTCCCTCTTGGGAAAGGAAAGTCTAATTTTCCACCTTCCCTTGAGCTCTTTCCCCTTCCTGTGTCCTGCTCCCTTACCAAGTGGGTCATCCTCCTCCTCGTCTTCCTCCTCCTCCCCAGAGCCATGAAGGTGCTGCTGCAGGTGCTGAGTGACGTGCTCACAGAACTCCTCCATGGCTGAGCACACAAAGGAGCAGGACCCCCACTCACACTGTAGCCACAGGTTCTCCTTCCGGGGAACTTTCCCAGGAGGTGGCATGGCCTCCACCCTAGAGGAAAAGAAAGAAATTCACAGCTGCATGGATTCCACCCAAGTGCTGCTGGGAGCAAATGGCTGGGCAGGCAGCCTGCTTACAATCAGCAGGTGTTTTTCCAGTAACCTGTGAGAAATCCCATGTTTTTTTCAGTAAAGGAAGAAGAGAATTTCTCAAACCCCTGGAAGGGAGTCTGGTGTTCTTGGGAAGGAAGAACAAAAACGAACATTGTTAAGTAGACTATACAATGGAAATAGGAAAGTATCACCCATATGTAAGTAAGTACTCCCTCTAAGTAGCATGAAATTCTCTCGATGGGATTATTAAAGGATAAATAGTACTTCAAGGTTTGAGAAGAATAAACTATGACATGATGAAAAAAAAAAAAAAAAAAACAACAACTAACATTATTGAGTGTGTGCCAGGCACTGACTGAATACTTTAACAGACATTTTCTCACAAAGCTTCAGAGCAACCCGCCAAGAAGGAATTATTCCTATGGGAGGTAGAACAATGCTGAGGTTCAAAGAGATGGCTTGGGACAGAAACCAGAGTTCAAATCCAGGCTCCACTGTCTACCATCTACTAGCTGTGTGACATTGGCCAAGAACTTAACCCTTAAATTCTGAACATTCTGCCAAATGGGGATAACAAAATTTTTTGTTTTTAATTTCACACTATGTCAAGCACCATATTAAGCATTTTATTTGCATTATGTCATTTAATTACCAACACCAGCCTATAAGGTAGGCACTACTTTTAACCTCATTTATACATAAGGACCTGTCTGTCAGGGTGTGGTGGCTCATGCCTATAATCCCTACACTTTGTGAGGCTGAAGCGTGAGGACTGATAATGGAGGCCAGGCATTCGAGACCAGCCTGGGCAAAACAGTAAGACTCCAACTCTGCAAAAAATAAATAAATAAATTAGCTGGGTGTGGTGGCACACACCTATAGTCCCAGCTACTTGGGAGGCAGGGGGATTGCATGAGTCCAGGTGTTCGAGGCTGCAGTGAGCTATGATAGCACCAGCGCATTCCAGCCTAGGCGACAGAATGAGATCCTGTCTCCAAAAAAAAAAAAAAAAAAAAAGACAAGGACCTGAGGCTTGAGAGGTTAACTGATTTGTCCAAGGCCACACACTAGTGGTATGGTAGGGTCAAGCTGGGCTGACTCCAAAGTCCATATTCTTTCTACTCAACACATTCTGCAGATGAGCCCAGAAGCTCCTTACTTCTTACTGCATCATGTCACAAGTCCCCTGCCCGACTTTCAAAGTGCCATACAACCTGCCTCTGCCTAACCCACCCAATAGTTTACTCCACCATTCTCCTAACACCTTCTGTTAAAATGTAGATTCCATTTGAACATAAGCCATGTCTGTCTAATTTATACTGCACCTTAGGTGTCTATACAGTCCTGGGCATGCTTAGGCACATAACAGATATTTGGTGAAGAAAGATGAACACAAAACTAAAGGTCCTCAATTTTTAATATGCACACAAGTGCAGAGTTCTCGAGCCCCTCCCCTAGAAGTCTGGATTCAAGAAGGCAGGGGTTAAGCCTAGAAATCTGCCCTTTTTAATTCAGCACCCCAGTTCTGATGCAGGCAGTTCCAGGAGCATACTTTGAGGAACAATAAAAGAATAGTTTCCCTCATTAAAGCAAAACACAGAACAGAGGACGACACTAAGCAAAATTTCTGGGAGGAGAGAGGACACTAAGAGGCCTTGACTCTGTCCCCTGAATGTCACCTTCTCCTTGGGCTTTCTCATTGATTCTTGCTGCCTCCACCATGGTAGACCCTGTTGCTCCCTCTGGCCTACCTGAGACAGATGGGAACTCTGAAAAAAGCCTTTATTGAATACTAAGAGGAAAAAAACAGAAAACACAAAAAACAAAACACTTCATGCCTCCAATACAGGTTTCTGAATCTACTATATCTACTAAGCCCAAATAACCATTTTTCCTCCTCAGAGAAGAATCTGCTCACCCTTGACACTCTGGGTTGTACATGGAGTTGCTGAGTTGCTCATAGACTAACTGTAAATCCTTATTAGGAGAAAATATTGACTGCTTTTATAATGTTGGGGTAAGAAAAGTAGGCAAAGCCTTCCTAAGACAGACCTAAAATCCCAAACCTCCTCTTTCTAGCACCTACAGTATGGAATGCAAGGCTCTTCTCAAACTGGCCTCAACTTACTTCTCCAGGGTCTCAGGAGGGAAACTAACAGGTATGGAAGGACTTCGGTGCGTCAGCCTTACGGTGAGCCCTCTCCACACCTCACTTCACTTGGTGTACGAGCACCCTTGTTCCAATCCAAGGATCACGCTCTTTCCCCCACACCATGCTGCTTCTCTGGCTTCCTCGCCTGTCCATTCATTCCTTCTTCCTCTGATTCAATTATCTTTGTCTCTGAATGCACTACATTCTCCTAAAACTCTGCCTATGCAACTTCTACTCACCCTTCAAACCCAGATGTCCTCTCCTTGGTGACCCCATTCCCCATTCATCCAGGTACAGCTGGAATATCCCACCTCCTGCCCACAACATTCCATACACACCTTTATTACAGTGCTTGTTGCAAAGCAATAGAATGTGTCTCCTCTAGACTAGCAGTTTCTCAGGGCAGGCACCATCTCATTCTCATTCCTAGAGTCAGTACAGAGCTTTGTACCCATGCTCAATAAATATCAGGAGATAATCATATTCAGGAAGCCTTCCTAAACTACCCCACCCCTCAGTGATTGCTCTTGTTTCTTGGTTCTATAGCTGGCACAGTTGACGCCATAAAACCTCAACCGTATTTTTATGCTGCCCATGGTCATTTTATGTGTTCTAGTCACATCTACTCAACTGGATTATAAGATGCTTCTGAGAAGAAACCATACCATGCCCATTAGTGTCACTATACTGTGCTGAGTACGTCTAAGCAAGTACCTGCTGTTAGACTGATGGGTAAGACCAGGAGGCAGGCTAACTTGTGACCTAGAGAAGACAAAGCTCTCTGACTCCCTCTTTCACTGTCTTCCAGCCTTCTATTTTTTTTTTGAGACAGTCTCGCTCTGTTGCCGGGCTAGAGTACTGCGGCGTCGGCCTAGCTCACAGCAACCTCAAACTCCTGGGCTCAAGCGATCCTTTTGCCTCAGCCTCCCAAGTAGCTGGGACTACAGGCATGTGCCACCATGCCTGGCTAATTTTTTCTATATATTTTTAGTTGCCCAGCCAATTTCATTCTATTTTTAGTTGAGACGGGGTCTCACTCTTGCTCAGGCTGGTCTCGAACTCCTGAGCTCAAACGATCCTCCCGCTCGGCCTCCCAGAGTGCAAGGATTACAGGCATGAGCCACTGTGCCAGGCCTCTTTCAGCCTTCTTAATTTTTTCTTCCTATGTCCTGCTTGTTTCTACCCTGAGATGTGGGACAGAGTAACTATACGGTCATCACTCCTCCCTCTTAACACTTAAGAGGGTATACATTATAAAAGAAGACATTGAGTAAACCCTGAATGATATTCAAGAAAAGAGAGACCCAGGTCCTAAACTCTTAAGAACTCATAATTTAGCCAAAGAGATAAGACTCTGACGTATGCAAGCAAGGAATGCAAATGAAGCAATTAGTATAGTGGAGAGGGCCCTGGACAAGCTGTCAAAAGACATGGGTTCAGGCCAGGCGTGGTGGCTCATGCCTGTAATCCTAGCACTCTGGGAGGCCGAGGCAGGAGGATCATTTGAGCTCAGGAGTTGGAGACCAGCCTGAGCAAGAGCGAGACCCTGTCTCTACTAAAAATAGAAAGAAATTGGCCAAACAACTAAAAATAGAAAAAATTAGTCAGGCATGGTGGCACGTGCCTGTAGTCCCAGCTACCTGGGAGGATGAGGCAGGAGAATCGCTTGAGCCCAGGAGTTTGAGGTTGCTGTGAGCTACGCTGATGCCACAGTACTCTAGCCTGGGCAACAGAGTGAGACTCTGCCTCAAAAAAAAGACATGGGTTCAAGTTTCCTGTCTATTAAGTACCTACTATATGCCAGGCACTGTTCTAAGTGTTTCATATTTATAAAAACTCATTAATACAACAACCCTATTGGAGTAGGTACTATTACTATCCCATTTTGCAGAGGAGAAAATGGGCCTAGATGGGTTATTTACCCAAGGTCACAAGGCTAGGAAGTGATGGAGACAACTTATTTATTTATTTATTGAGACAAGGTCTCACTTTGTTGCCCAGGCTGGAGTGCAGTCGTGCAGTCACAACTCACTGTAGCCTTGAACTCCTGAGCTCAAGCAATACCTCCTGCCTCAGACTCCCCAGTAGCTAGGACTACAGGCAGGTACCACCTGCACCCAGCTAATTTTTGAATTTTTTTTTTTTTTGTAGAGATGAGATCTTGCTTTCTTACCCAAATCGGTTTCAAACTCCTGGCCTCAAGCAATCCTCCCCACTCAGCTTCCCAATGTGCTGGGATTACAAGTGTCAGCCACTGCATCCAGACAGACAATTTAAAGCTAGGCAGTTTGGCTCCATTTTCCTCCTACATCTGCCTACCATACCCCTCCTGAGTCCCTCCTCCAAAAACACATTTTGTATGTTTTATCAAGTAGTATTTTGTCCATTTCCTCTAATTAAGCTGTAAGCTCCGGGAAAGCCTGGCGTGTGTCCTGTTCAGTACTATTCGCAGGGCCAGCACACACCTGCTACGAGCTTTTACAATGTTCAAGTAAATCTATAACTTACTGCCTTATTTTGGACAAATCCCTTAGCTTCTCTGAATCTGTTTCCTTAAATGTAAAATAGGATACTCATACCACAGCAACGGGTATTGGATTCAAAAGATCTGGTAACGAAGCTGCAACATCTACTAGCTATGTGACTGCAGGCAAGTTACTCAGGCCTGTTTCCCATGTCGCATGGGAATGATTACACCTATCTCATTGAATTGAGAACTAGATAATGGATATTAAAATGCTTAGCTAGAACCCAAAAAGTGTTAGCTATTAGTATCCTTGCCTCTGAAGGTGAGACGATCTAAACACGAATTCTACAAAAATGGCCAACAAAATGACAGTCCAAGGGATTCCTCACACTTTTTTTTTTAAATCAGGAATCACGACAAGCAACTGGCAAATACTTGAGGGTACATATTGTAACGCTGAATGAACCCTGAGTGGTATTCAAGAAAAGGAGGGGCTCAGGTCCTAAACTCCTCAAGACACACAATTTGGCCAAAGATTTAAGGCTCTTTGGCCAGCGAAGGCAATAACCAAAACAAAGTTCCAGATGAGGGAGATCAGGACAGAGAGAAATGCGGTGAAGCCCGGGCCAAGGCTCTAAGGATGGGTAGGATTCAGAGAGAGTAAAGGAGATCGTCCCGTTTGGCAAAACGTCTCACTGGCTTCTCACACGACGGCTTCCCGGGATCCTTCCTTCTCCCTAATGCGTGGCAGTGACCAAGTCTCGGCGGCAGCGAAGCCCTTCGACTAGAAAGCAAGAGGGCTCGAGTCGCAGTGAAGGGACCGGGCGAGGGCAGACCAGCCTGTAGGAGCTGAAGAGAAAGCCTCGCCGAGGTGGCTCGGGAAGAGTCTGGCCTTCTGCAGCCCCCGCAGAGTGTACCCGCGACGCCTACTCCGCAGAGCACCGGCCCCAGCTTACCTTCCGTATGCTCCCGGTCTCTCCAGCTCTCCTCCCACCTCAAACCACCTCCGGGCAGGGCGCTTGAGCGACGGCCAGCGACAGCCAACCGTCGCCCTGAGTTCCGACTGGCAGCCAATGGCAGCTACGTCTGGCGGAACCCGTGCGCACCAAAACACGGAAGGGGCGGGAACGGCGGATGGGGCTCGGCGTCCCAGGCTGGAGTGAGAGGCTACCGGATGCAGGAAAAGGTAGCTCCGAGCCGCGCCGCGGGGCTCCAGGCGATGCGCGGGCAGGGAGTTCAAGGGCCTCAATTCCCCCAGCTGCGCAGACTCGGCGCGCGAAACTCAATGGGCATGCGCAGGGATGGAGCCGGGTACCTGGTGGGGTCTCCCTCCCGTGGTTCACTGCGTTAGCTAGCTGGCCGCGTGGGCCGCGCGGAGGAAGAGGCGTGGGAGGGTCGCTGCCGGGAACTGCCAGCCCCGCTCGTCCCAGACAGTGGGGGGTCCTACCTCTATCCGTCAACCTGTTAGTTTTCTTACCTCTTAAATATTGGTATTCCTGTGTCAGCTTTTCTTTCCCCTTCAAATTTCTGCCTCCTGTGTTCCCGGGCTCCGTGAACGACCGTCATCCAGCCACTCGTTCAGGTTAGGAACCTGGCACTCATCACTGATTCTTCTCTCACCCGTAACATCCAATCCATTGCCAAGTGCCTCCTTAAACACAGGATCTCTCAAATTCATCCCGTTTGCTTTATCTTCACCACCCCCACCCTAGTCTGTTAACGACGTCCAGCCGAGCTTCACACGCTAGTCTGACGGGGTCCCACTGTGTGCCCTCTTGCTTCCCTCTGAAGCATCCATCCTCCACGGAGCGCTCAAAATGACCTTTACGAAAAGGACATTTGGTGACACCGTGCTTTAAACAACCCAGAGGATTTGTTGCTTTTAGGGCAAAGCCCTAAAACCACACTGAGGCTTTCTAGACCCTTCAGCATTGGGACCCTCTCCGCCAACTTAAACTGTATCTTGAGTCATTCTCGACCTAATTTCTTGCTCTCCAGCCCCAAATTTCTTTCAGTTTTTCTACCACACCTAGCTGCCTTTTACCTCTCAAGCCTTGAACTTGTCTTTCTCCATCTGCAATAATCTTCCCTTTCTCCTTCTCCCACATTTATTTGACTGATTCCTATTCATTCTTACGGTCTCAGTGTAGGTGCTTCTTTTTCTAAAAAGTCTTCCTTGATAGCCCTTTCCTGTATTTCCCAATACAGCTCTATCACATCGCATTGTATTTGCCTGTTTACTTTCTGTCTGCATTCTGCACTAGACTAGTTCAGTGAGGGAGGACAGATCACCTTTATAATCCCATCACTTAGCCTAGTGGCTAAAACTGAGTAAGGGTTCAAGACATTTGTTAAATAAATCATGTACCTTAGTAAAGTTCGTTAGGATTGATATTTTATTGCATTATAATTTTCTGCATTTTCTAACCTAAAAATAAACCTATATAATTTGTATAATCAGAAAACACATTAAGTTTCAATATAAGTAAAATGAATTTAAAGATGCCACTAAAAGTAGTAAGATATTTGTGCATGAATTTGGTTTTTAACAATAGTGAATTATACCTTGGTCCCTATTTTAAAATAGGATTTTAAAAATAATTCAAAAGTAACAAAATGTAATTTGCCAACTCCAGTCATTCAAGAGTGCATAGTTACAGCAGTACTTCATGAAATGCCAACCTCATTTTAATTCAGATTTACAACACTGAAAATGACTGTTGGCTTTATTTTAGCAATTTCATGAAGAAAAAGTTCATTCACAGAGCTGTGTAAACTCAAACACAGGTTACAGAGCAAAAATTTCAGGATTGCTCTGAAATCCATATGTTTCCAAAATTTAAGGCAGTGTCACACTGTCTAGCATAGTTTAGTTCTATCTCAATCTGCTTCTCTTGAAAACAAGCTACAATTTTGGCTGGATAATTCAGAAATATCCTGAGATTTGCTCTTTAAAAGCTGTCACAAAAAATTTAAAGCATAACTCATACTCATTAAAAGCTGTGGATCTCTTCTGAAAGTGTGAAATGGATAAACTTGATAAAATTATGTTTTGAAAATCTTTTTCATTCATTTTTAAAAAATCCCTACTTTTGAAACATGATTAGGCTCTTCACTATAAAGTATGTGATTCCACTGAACTACTGGGCACCTTAGCACTGGAAGCTCAGTACAATCTACTCAACCCCCAGGTACGGTAGGAATGTTAATACCCGCCCTCCCATCAACAATATTTCCTATGAAATTACAAGTTTAGTGTGTTTGGCTGTCTTGTCCTATTGGCAAAAAAACCCAAAAAACAAAAACAAACAAACTTACTCCTCTGTGAATACTAAGAGTTGCATTTCTTAGATTAGGAGAAACAGCTTGAAAAATCTCTTTGAGTTTTTATGACCTAGAGTTGAGCATTTCACTATACAAAAATTAACCAAATATCCATACTCTGCCATTCTTTCTAAATATCTCATATTCAGAATCAACCTACATGCCCATCAACTGATGAGTAGATAAAGAAGATGAGGTATACATATATTAATATATACACATATAAATACCACGGAGTACTACTCAGTCATAAAAAGGAAGGAAAAAGTGTCTTTTGCAGCAACTTAGATGGAACTGGAGACTATTATCCTAAGTGAAGTATTTCAGAAAATACCACATGTTCTCACTTATAAGTGGGAGCTAAACAATGGGTATATATGGTCATAAAGTGGTATAAGGGACATTGGAAACTAAGAAGGGGGAGGATAAAAAATTACCTTTCAGGTACAATATACGCTATTCTGGTGACAGGTACACTAAAAGCCCTGACTTCAGCATTATACAATTCACCCATGTAACAAAAAAACACTCGTACCCCCTAAATCATCGAATTTTTTTTTTTTTTTAAAGTCTCAGGCTGGGCGTGGTGGCTCACGCCTGTAATCCTAGCACTCTGGGAGGCCGAGGTAGGAGGATCACTTGAGCTCAGGAGTTTGAGAGCATCCTCAGCAAGAGCGAGACCCTGTCTCTACTAAAAATAGAAAAAATTAGCTGGGCGTGGTGGTGTACGCCTGTAGTCACAGCTACTCAGAAGGCTGAGGCAGGAGGATTGCTTGAGCCCAGGAGTTTGAGGTTGCTGTGAGCTACGCTGATGCCACATCACTCTAGGCTGAGCAACAGAGTGAGACTCTGTCTCAAAAAAAAAAGAAAAAAAAAATCTCATATTCTGTAACTGGGATGGACAGGAGCTTGGGGAATATTAACAATTTCCACATGCTATCTACCCAAAGGCATGTGCCCTAAACCCCCTGTGCTGTAGGTAAGCCATAGACTGTCAAGGCTAGAAGTGACCTTTTATCCAGGTCACCCTTATTTTACAGATGAAGAAGTTGAGTTCCAGAAAGGAGAAGTGGCCTCTTCAAGGTCACTCAGTATGTGTGTAGCAGACTCAGTTTTCCTGCTTCCTTGTCCTTTGCTCTGTCTGACATCCTGCAGCAACTCACCTGCATAGGCAAGGTCCCAGAGGGCAGGAACCACGGACACAGTTTGCTAGTATGTATGACTCCCTGAAACTTGCTCACATTTAGGCATAAAAAACTTTTTTATAATGAAATACTCTTAAGACTTCCCCCTTCCTGTGTCTTCTGGGGCAATAGTTAACACTTATGTAGCACTGACTATATTGGAGAGTTCTAAGCACATGACTCATTTATTTCTCACCCACAACCAAATGACAGCTACGATTATCACAGTCCCCATTTTACAGATGAGAAAACCGAGGCACTCAGAGGTTACATAACTGCCCAAGGTCACACAAGTAATCAATCAGTGGAGCCGGGACTCAAACACAAGCAGGCAATCAAGTTCCAGAGTCCATGCTCTGAACTCTTTTATATCCTGGAAGGAGCAGCCTGTTCCAGAAAGGGGAATGAAGATGCCTGTTCTAGTCAATCGACTTTTTTGCTACAATTTAACCATTCAGAGACTCCTGTCTCTCCCAGCTTCTCTCTACATGTCCTTTCTTCCCTGCGGGAACTTCTTAGGAGACTCGCTATGTGTGTCATCTACCCAACCTCACTATCTGGGCCCCTGTCTCTCTTCCTCCACACCATCGACACCACACCTCACTGTCTATTTGCCCTTCAAAGGATAGCCGGTTGTCCAGTTTATAAACTCCAATTTGACTTTAATTTAATAAATTAAATTCCAAGCCATCACACAGCAATGGACATCATCATCGTCATCTCCCAACATACAGAGGCGCAGCCTTGCTCTTGCTCCGTCATCACACAGTCTTTAAATAAAGCCCATAAAGCCATCTCTCTGGGGAAGACTTCCCACCAGGCTCCTGGCTCCCTCCTTCCAACAGAGCCACTGCTCACAGAGAAGGCATCAAGTACAAAAAACGGTAATAAAAGGGAAGGGAGGGGTGAGGAGCAGAAGCGGAGGCAGGGAGGTGGGGAGTACCTGCCCCCCATCCTGGGCAGCGGCCCAGCTTTCTATGAGCTGCAATGTCCTCAGAGGCAGACACTGGTGCTGGTCTGAGTGGAGACCTGAGGGAGGTGTGGGACAGAAAAGAAGGGTCACCTGGGAGAGATGCCCTCTATCATCTGTTCACTGAGGGTCCTAGACCACACATATAAATAGAAAAGAGAATAAATAAGGGAGGAAGGATCAGCTGAGGAGCTGAGCACCCTGGGACTCCTCTCAGGGGCCAGTGTCAGCAGGAGGCAAACGCTGAGGAATGCCACGCATGCCAGGACAGAGCCCTCCTCTTACTCCCAGCCACCAACTCCCTCTTCTATGTCCTCTGCAACGGGTGCCCACCTTACATGCTTCCCATTGCAAGTACCCTTCCAATTGGCCCCATGGCCCAGGGTGGACAGGGCTTCCTGGAACCCAGAGGGCTTTCCTGGCCCAGGCACTGGGAATCCAGGAAGGGGTATGGAGGGGGATGTGGGGAATGGGCTGAGAGCACTCTTGCTCTCTCCTAGCTCAGGAGGTAAGGAGGGCCCTCAGAGCTGGGGGCTGGGGTTGCCATTGGCCTTGGGTTTGGATTTGAAGGAAAAGCGCTTGATAAGGCGGCGAGAAAAGCTGCCAGCCTTCTTTCGGACACTGGGGGTGGCCGTTGTGTTGGAGAGGTCATCGTGTGATTGGCTCAGACCAGCTTCCTTCTGTCGAGGCTTCCGGCGGAAGATGAGCTTAGTGCCACTGCGCAGGAAACTCACTGCAGGGGAAGAGGGGAAGCTGAGGCAGAGAGAGGGACATGCGGTGGGGTGGAGGGCAGAGAAACCACGGACAATGGAGGGATAGAAGATGCGGAACAGAACCAGTCCCTTGGCCCAGAAGCCAGACTTCCTCAGGAAAGGAAGTAGAAATAAATAAGTGCTTTATCCTTCCGGTGGAAAAACCTGTAGTACTCATGGGATTCTGTGTGCACTCCTGACTCTGCCCCAAAAAGGAATGTCATGGGGCCGGCTACTCTGTGAGGACAGACTGGGATTGGGCCTCTTTCCTATGGAAAGACAAAGGCTAAGCAGAGGGTGTCCCCAAAAGCCTATACATCATGAAGGGAAAGGTGGGTTGACACTGACTTGTTCACTGAATTCCAGGCTGTGAGCAGGAAGTGGTGTGTCTGGAAACTTCAAAGAGGTACATTCAGAACCAGTATAATGAGGAAGGTACTTGCCCAGCAGGTTTTGGACTTAGGAATCCCATTATCCCAAGAAGTGATGAGAGCTTAAATCATAAATAGATAGACCGTGGCTGATAGACTCATTGGTAGAGGGATGAAGATATTTTAGGGCAAGCCCCTCATCCTTTGAAGTTAGAAGAACTACCACAGCTGTCCACAGCCTATGTCACTGCCAGAGGGACAATCCTAGGGTTGGCCTGGGGTAAGATTTCTTACACACATAGGGGAGAGGATACAGAAAGAAAGGGAAGGAACTTGGGCCAGGCATGGTGGCATGCATCTATAGTCCAAACTACTGGGGAGGCTGAGGCAGGAGGACCACTTGAGCCTGGGAGTTTGAGGTTGCTGTAAGCTATGATGATGCCACTGCACTCTAGCCTGGGTGACTGTCTCAAAAAAAAAAAAAAAAAGTAAGAAATTTTTTTCTTAAAAAAAGAGAGAAGGAAGGCCAGCACTTAGACTCAGGAAGAAAGAAAAATGGAGGTAAAGGGTAATGATTTGGCATCCCTTCCTATCACCCAAGCCTGCCAGTTCCAGACCAGAAACCAAGGCACAAAGTTCCCCTATCTACTCTAGCTTGGCTGGAACAGGCTGAGAGCTCTGGAGATCTCCTAGGGGAGGAAGGAGAAGGCAAGTTGGCTTGAGGGTCCCATGTCTCTGAGTGTCCAGTAGGACCTGGTCATGCTACTGGGCATAAAAGAGGTGGGGGCATCCTGCCAACATCTCCCACCTTTGTGATCCTTGAGGCTACGGGTCTCCAGGGCACCAGTGGACCCTGTTTCTGACTCAATGTCATCGACGGATGGTCTCTCAGAAATGTCGGAACGTGTTGTCTCATCTGCTTCCTGGACACTTGTGGGACTGGAGAGGGCATCTAGGGGTCCGGGGGACATAGCTGGTGGGTCTGAGGGAGGTGAAGAGGGACCTCCTCTGGTCCCTGCGTCATCCTGCATTGAGGCTTCCAGGGATGCCGCATAGCCCAGGGATAGTGCCAACTCGTCCTGAGCAATGGGCACCTGGCAGGAGGGACAAGTTTTAATGGGCAGGAATGACCCATTAGGGCTTTCTCCCTATCCCAGCTCCTCTCTCCAGAGCCCTGTTACCTTGGAAACACCAGAGATGATGAGAGTGCTGCGCTTGGTGGGTGTCTTCTTGGCTCCCCGCCCGCTAGGCTCAGTCAGCTGGCGAATCGCTGTCTCTGCTACGGGGTCCAAGCCGTTGGAAAGCTGGCTTTCCCCTGCTGGGGGTACAGAGGATGGACAACCTGACTTCTCCCTGGCTCCCTCTTGGATTTGAACTCCTCCTGCCCCACCCACAGTGGTTTTTGACTCTGGTACACCAGGGCCAACCCACAGTCACACATCCCATTGCCCACTCACGGCTGCTGCTGTGGGAGGTATTGCTGGGGCCACTGCTCTCGCTCAGCACAGTTGTTGTCTTCTCGGTCACCTCCACCTTGGACGGGGAGCGGGAGGGGGAGTCTGGTGGGTGGGGGAGGGTCAGTGAGCTGGGAGGTGCTTAGAGTGGCCCCACCCCTACTATCTTTATCGAGATACAGACTTTTGGTAACACAGAGGGCAAGGATGATTAAGAGGTGATTAATCACGAGGATGATTAAAAAGATGCCATGGGGACAAAAAGACACAACTGGAGCCAGTGGGAGTGTGGGAAGGTGTCACGGAAATATGGAGGGCATACAGAGGGGACACAGGGGCCCCCTGGAGGTAGGGGCAATTCCATGGGGACCCCAGAGATAGGAGAAGTGCGATGGAGGGCCACTGAGTGGGAGAGAAAGGACACAGAAGCCTCTGGGTTTGTTGGAGGACACCACAGAGTGTCAGAGGCTTGAGGGTAGAGGGAGGGACAATTAGCCAGTCGTGGCAGGAGACAGGGAAGGAAGGAGACCTGTGAAAAGACAGAGAGGAACTTGGGCAGGTGAAAGTGCACAAGTCCTATGTGAGGGCGGGTAGATCAGGATTGAAGGGTGAGAGGAGTAGTTGGGGAAGTGGCAGGAGGTAAGGGAAAGCATGAGAGATACAGCGATCGGGAGGAAGATGTGGGAGGATTGGAAAGGAATGTCCCAAAACAGGTGCATTGGAATTAGGTCTTTCCTTCCCCTTTCCCTGTCCTGCCATGGGTCTGCAGTCCAGGGCCCCTGGCTCGGGCTGGGGTCCTAGGCTCCTCCTCTTTACCTAATTTGCCATCTATACGGGGCCGGGACTGGACAGTGGTGACCGTGGTGACAATGGTGCCATCGGGCATGATAGTCCGGTCCAGCTCAATCTTCTTGGTAGGTGTGATGCTGGGACGTGGAGTGGAGGGGGTGGGCGTGCCCAGGTTCTGGGGAGAGCCCTCCTCGTACTGCAGCTGCCCAGGGGTGAGAGAGCAGAGAGGCAAGGCCTCAGAGACTGCCCATCCCCTGTGTCTTCCCACCTCCCCCCAGGGGTTCACGTCATACCTCCACTGCCATGGTGGCTGCTGGTCCCAGAGCTTTCCCTGGCCCTGGGGTGAGTGGGCACACCTGTCTTCGAGACAGTGGTCTGGAGGGGGAGCCCACAGGCAGTGTGGCCTGGCCCAGGAGTTCAGCTAGGGAAAGGGGTGGCACTGTGAGCTGGGCCCATGACCAGGCCATGCTCAGCACCCACCCAGAGGTGTCCCCTCCTGCCCCACGCTCACTCTCTCCACAGCTGCTGCTCCTCAGTACTTTCAGGGTCAGCTCCCGGCTCTGGGGGCCCAGATCCCTGTGGGCCAAAAGGAGACGGAGCAGGCAGGGGGAAGATTAGTAAACTGAACCCATCTTTGAGTCAATCACAGGCCAGACAGAGAGAGATGTACAAGTGCTCAAGATGGTACCAGTGCTCCAGTCAGATTATCCTGCCCTCCAAATACTCTCTCTCCATGAGAATGGGACAGGGCTTGAGCAGAGACTGCAGTCCTCAGCTGGACATTCAAATCCTCCCTGGCCCTGCTCCACCTGTCTTGCCAGTCTCTTGGTTTCAAACCACCCTTTTTCAATTGCTCTTGTTGTTCCCTCTGCTGAGAATATTTTCACACTCCGGTGAAACTCTATTCTTGCTCTAACGTGCGGTTTATATGCCACCTCATCCATGAAGCCTACTCTGATCCTTATTCCCCTAAGGGAATTAATCTCCCCCATCTAAGCACTCCCACGGCATGTTATATAAACCTCGACTGGAGTAGCTGTACATCTGTCTCTGTCTCAAGTCTGTGACTGACCCGGGGGTGGGGGTTGTATTTTGGTCATGTCTGTATCCCTAAGACCTAGGCTGGGGCCTGGCATACAATAATGGATCACACCAAGGGCCACTGGAAACACAACTGATTCATGCCAGGGATATGCTGGAAGGGTTTGATCCTCAGTCTTCCCATGGAGCAGGGGTGAGGGTGGCGTCACTCCTTACAGTGCCAGGTCCTCTGTCCACTCCACCTCGGGACCAGCCCTCGCAGGCTTGGTCCACTTCTGTTGCATGGGGTTGTCGAGTTCAGCTACACAGCATAGTTCCTCGGTGCCTGTGAGGAACCAGAAGTTAGAAAATGCTCAGATCAAAGACAGGAAGCCACTGAGGAATAGAGAGGCTGTACCTTTGGCAGAGGGGCAGGGAATGTCTGCAACCAGAGCCTTGACTGTCCCCCAGCTGCTTCTAGCTCTCACCTTCCAGCTCGTTTCCCAGGTGAGATGCTCGAAGCTGCCGTAGGAATAACCGGGTAGGTCTGGGGATGGCTGGCTGGACCTGGGACATCATGGGTGGCTTCTCACTGGGTACCTAAAACCAGAAGGATGTGAACAGAGCAAGAATCCAGACATAGTACAGGGTGGGTACAGGGTGCATGCAAATCTTTTGCTTTGGGTGCTACTCACCAGGCCTCCTGGGGCAGAGCAAGCCCTAAGGTTGACCATCATGGCTGGCTGGGTGCTGACTATGGCATCTTTGATCATTTCCTCAATCGTGGAGAGCTCTACTTGTTCCTCATCTCTCTGCAGAGAGGAGAAGGGGACAGCAAAGAGGTGCAGCTCCTAGCTCTGCCTCCCCTCCCTGCTCTGCCTCTTCTCTGCCAGCCCCGCCTCCTTACCTCCCTGGCCTGCAGCTTGGGAAGCACCATCAGGCTGAGATCTGGGCGATCAGTGAAGGCCCAGGATACTAGCAGCCCCTCACCAGGGATTTCCTCCAGGTTGACTTCCAACTGTGGACAGGGAAAAAGTGACTGGGTTGGATTGCCCCACTCCTCAACGACTCTCAACCCCCTGGGACCCTCCCTTCCTGAAATCCATTCCAGAGAAGAACCAAACAGAAAAAGCGGAGCCAACTGAACCACCCCCTGCCCAACTCGGTTTCCCATGTCCCCCCCCCACCTGTGTTGGTGGCAGTGTCAGAGTGACGTGGTAGGTCTCCATGGAGACAGCAGCGGGGGACTGCTGGGTCACAGAGACTGGGAACCGCACCTCCTCAGCAGAGAGCTGGCAATGCAGCACCTGAAAAAGGGGGGCAGGGGCAGGTGTGGAGGAAGGGTGCTCGCCCTGCTTTGTCTTGCCCTATAATGGTTCAGCAGACCCCTCCCCACTTCGGTTTTCCTTGGGACTTCCCTTTTGGGGTCATGAATCCCTAAAAGAATCAGATAAAAGCCAAAGCCTCCTCTTCCCAAAAAATGCAGATATACACATGTACAACATTTTGGACGCAACTTCAGTGGGATTCTTAGACCTCATGAAAGTAATCCTTAGACCCCTAAGGCAGCGGTCCCCAACCTTTTTGGCACAAGGGACCAGTTTCATGGAAAACAATTTTTCCACGGACTGGGGTCGGGGAGGTCTGGGGGTGGGGTGCAGAGCTCAGGTAGTGATGTGTAGCCCATTTCCTAACAGGCCATGGACCGGTGCTGTGTCACAGTCCCCGAGGTTGGGGACCGCAACCCTAAGGCATTCACAGACTCCAAGTTAAGAAGCCCCAGACTAGGCCAGGTGTGGTTGCTCACGCCTGTAATCCTAGCACTCTGGGAGGCCAAGGCAGGAGGATTGCTTGAGCTCAGGAGTTCGAGACCAGCCTGAGCAAGAGCAAGACCCTGTCTCTAGTAAAAACAGAAAAATTAGGCATGCATTGTGGCATGCCTATAGTCTCAGCTACTTGGGAGGCTAAAGCAGGAGGATCACTTGAGCCCGGGAGTTTGAGGTTGCTGTGAGCTATGACGATGCCACTGCACTCTAGCCCAGGCAACAGAGCAAGACTCTGTCTCCAAAAAAAGAACAAAAAGAAACAAAAAAACACCCCAGACTAAAGGGAACACTTGAGGTCAGCACCCTGCTTAGGCCCCAAAGAGGGCAATGCCCTCAGACCCTTACCATGGTGCGTTCTGATTGGTCTACGCAGGTCACATGACTGATGCTGGCTCTGGGTGGAAGTTGGGGCACCTCCTCAAAGGCAATTTGGATGGAGCTCTGAAGGAGTAATGCAGGCACAGCATCAGGTCTCTGGAGCTGCCCTCAGCAGGGCTGGCCTGCTCAGTTGTTGGCTGGGCCCCGGTACTGCGGAGACCTCAGCTGCAGGCTGGCCACTGGCCCCTCCTTGGCTCGGGGCTTTAGGAAAGGAGGTATTCTCCCAAACCCTGCATCTCTAGGGGCTTCCAGCTGCTAGGGGCCACTAAGAACTGGGGAACTAGTGTACCTCAGAGACTAGATCACCTTGAGCTGAAGACCCTGAATCCCTTCTGTTCTTCCTAGAATACCAGGAGCCTCCCTCGTCTTCTCCCCGCTTCCCCTTCATTCTCCACCCTAGCCCCAAAGCAAGGTACACATAGGAAAAAAAATTAAGGTGTTGGTTGCCACCTACACATAACAGCTGGGCAGAGAGGGAAAGGGCTGAGCTAAAGGCAAAGGCAGTAGGGCCATTTATTGCAAGATAAGAGTTGGAGAAATGAGGCTAAGCCTTCTTCCAAATAAAATAGTATGTGGAGGCTCAAGAGTATGACTCTATCCATATGCTTAGAGATGAATACTAGCTCTGTGTGGCCTTGGGGAACTTTACCAGGGGGACTGGGAAGAGACACAAGCTCAGAGGGCTCAAGAGTCTAGGGGCCTGGCTAATTCCTCAAGGCAGACAGCAGGATGGTATTAGGGAACAGAAAGCTGCTTAGCTTACATCTCGAAAGAGCTGCTCCCTAATTCTTCCACAGTAGTGGGAACAACCTACTGTAGCCCCATCTGGGGAGCGGGATGGGAAGAAGAATTGAGGAGAGGGCATAGACTGAGCTGGCAACTCTTCCTTGGGTCTTGAGATAGAGGAAACAGATCCACAGGGCTCATTTGACTGGCAAACTAGGGGAAGCCAATGTCTCTGCTCTAGTGGCTGTCTCATTGAAAGGCTAGGTCAAAGAAGATGGGAAGATGGATGCTTGGAACCTCAATCTCCCCACCTTCTACAAGGGAGGCCAATACCCAGCTGAGTCAGCTGTCCTGGGGAGTTGCATTCGACCCAGGGACAAGGTGCAGGGAGAGTTGGATGGAGGGGTGGGTTCAAGGTGTAAACTAACAGACATCATCTGGCTTTCAGTTGGCCAGCTGGGCAGAGGAAACAGAGCAACTTCTTGTGGCCACTTCTGTTTCTAGGCGTCTGGGGAACTAGCAGGGTAAAGCCTCCAAACTCATAGTGTCTAGAAACAGAGAACCCTCTGAGCAAGGAGCTGATGGACTATGAGGGCAATGAGAGACTGCTGGGCCAGGATAGGAGGGGTGTCCAGAAGAGGGAGACCTCTATCTCCCACCCCAGCTCGGTCTCATGACCATGCTTCCTGCCCACTTCCTGGGAGGCCAGATGCTCATGGTGCAATGGGAGGAAGTAGGCTGGGCTGGTTTGTGACTGACCCTCAAGGGGCAGTTCCAAGCTCATCTACTGGGAAGGTCACTGACAATCTGCTCTCCACCTGAACACTTCCCCCTCCACACATACACCGCATGGAGAAGGATGTGTTTGACTGTAGCAGTGAAATTAATGAGGGTAGGGGAGTAATTCAGCTTCCTTGAGAATCTGCCTGGCCACACCAGGGATTTGGGGTATGAAATGTTAAATGGTAGTGGTGGCATGAGAGCCAGTCAAATTCCTTCTGCAGGTGCACCTGTCTCCCCCGCCCCAACACAACCAGCGCCCAGGCTAGGCGGAAGCGCCCTCAGGCACAGGGATTAGCGTTGCTATGAGAACAGCAACTTGTGCCTGCGTTTGGAGCCAGAGTATCTTGCCCACAAAAATAGAGGTTTTGGGACATAACTGAATTTCTACAACCCCCAGCCTCAGCTGCACCCTTTTCTCTGATCCGGGAGGAGGAGAGAAGCGGTGGGGATCCCCACCCTCATCCGGCCCTCCTAGCATAAGTAGCCCCTCTCCTGGAAGGAAAGGCTGAAGGGACCACCCAGGTGCTCTGTCCAACTCACCCCGTCCCTGCAGGCCTGCTCGTTCAGCGCTCGCACCCAAGCCCGCTGCCAGTTCTCCCGGAAAGACTTGAAAGCGAAGAGCGACGCCAGGAGGCCCCGGACGCCTGGCTCCTCGGGGGCGCCGGCCCGAGTTGCCCGCAGCCGCACCAGCGAGCGCCACACGCCCAGCTCCCGCAGGGAACCCGTGGGCTCCGCGACTAAGGCGGGTCCCAGGCCCTGGTCCCGGGGGGCCCGCGCCAGCCACAAGCCCCGGGCATACTGCAGCAGCCAGCCGAACACGGTGAGCAGTGAGGCGGCGAAAAGGATCAGCAGGGCCGCCCAGCCCACGTCCTGCTGCCCCCAGCCAGGATCCATGCTCCGCGCGGGTTCCGGTCCCGGTCCCAGCTCAGGCTCAGCCGCTGCCCCGGGGGAGCATGGCCCGGGCGGGCCGCGGGGCGCTGGTGGGCTCCCCCGGGGCTGGGCGCGCGGGTTCGGGGGCTCTCCCGGGTTGAGTGACGGGGACTAGCGGGTGCCACAGATCCGGGAGAGGAGGTCCTCGAGAGTCGCAACGCCGGGGTCTCTGTCTTCGTGGTCGGGGTCCCTCCTCGCTTGGTCAGCAGTCCGACCTCAGTTAGTTGCCGGCCAGTGCCCGACTCCTCCCACGGCGCGGGCCCCGCCGGACCCCGGCGGGGACTGGTCTGCAGAGACGCGGGGACTCGCAGGCCGGCACCGGCGCGGAGAGGGCTGCGTGCGCAGAGCTGACACTGACAACACCGTTAGCGCCCCGCCCCCACCCGCCCTTAAAGGAGCGACACCGCGCCGGGCGGGGCCCGGCCAGCCCCGAGCTCCTTAGCTAGAGGAGGGCGGGAGGATGAGGAGCGAGCGTAGGAGGTTCCGCGGTTGAAAATAGGCGGGACCTTTGACTACTCCGCCCCATCCTGGAATGGAGGTGCTCCTGCTCACCTTAGCTAACGGCAAGAGTAATTTTACTTGCCTGAGGTGCTGCCTCTGTTTTCCGCTAAGCTTCTTAGACTTCTACAGGTTGGACGCCTGTGGGGTTAAGAAGGAGGTGACCCCTGTGGAAATCACCGCCCCTTCTCCCAATAGCCCCAGGCCCAGCGACTTCCAGGTTCCCATTGCCTGGCTGAAGCTAGGCCCAGGATAAGGAGGTGCAGAGCATCCCTCCCACAGTGTCCAGACGTCAACAGAGAGAAAGCAGACTCCGAAGCTGGTAGAGGTTGAGAATAAAACATGGAATATTGAATTCCTTCCATCACTCCCCATCCCCTTGGAGCTAGGACCCAGGAATACCCCCATTAACCTCCTTGCTAGTGTGGGTTTGTTCTGGAGATATTTCCCAGGTCAAGGCTGCATCTGTTTTTAAAAATAACATATTTCCATAGTAACAGCTTCTGGCTATGGAGCACATGAAGAGGGGGTGGTAATGGGAGAGGAGCTGGCAGTGTAGCACTGGACTATCAATAGATTCAGCCAGAAGACCCTGTCATCCAAATATGTGATGACCCAACAAGCTCCCAAGAAATGGTAGGTACACTGCCCAACCTCTGGTCTCAGAAGCCACCCCTTTTCATAGGTTCAGGTAGTGTGTTCGGTCTCTAGAGAACCGGGGCTCATCGTTGCTTCCTGGGGACAGGGGAAGGAAAAACCTACCCAAGTATTCAAAGGAATCCCCATTTCCCCCAAGAGCCCCTTCTTCATACATATGGGAGGTCTATGGCACACAGTCCCTTTCTCAAAGAAGTAGGAAGGAAATGTGTTAAATATCTTTCTCACAAATCTAGTTAGTTGTCTGAGGAATGAGCATAAGAGAGTAAAGAATGTCTTCCAGGCTGGGTGTGGTGGCTCACGCCTGTAATCCTAGCACTCTGGGAGGCTGAGGCAGGAGGATCCCTTGAGCTGAGTTGGAGATCAGCCTGAACAAGAGCAAGACCCCGACTCCACTAAAAATAGAAAAATTAGCCGGGCATGGTGGCGCATGCCTGTAGTCCCAATTACTTGGGAGACTGAGGCAAGAGGATTGCTTGAGCCCAGGAGTTTGAGGTTGCTGTGAGCTAGGGTGATGCCACAGCACTGTAGCCTGGGTGACAGAGCAAGACTCTGTCTCAAAAAAAAAAAAAAAAAAAGAATGTCTCATAAAGTGTGGGATTGCAGGGCTAGACCGAATCCTGCAGGTCAGCAACAGGTTTGTCCAAGCCAGAGGAGGTGGTGGGGTAGTCTGGGGCATCCCTGGATTTCCCTGTGAGAAATGATGGGGAGAAGAGGGATGGTGAGGTAACCTTGCTGTGCTCTTGCCCATGCATTGTCACTGGACTCCACCAACAACGGAGATTCCCAGACTCTGGGTTTCTAATCTTAAGGGGAGGAAAAGACACAAAAGCAATAGAAGAGAGAACTTAGGGCCAGAACCTAGGGACGCAGGAGGAAGCTGTCAGTAAGCAGCGCAGCTAGGGCTAGGGGAGCAGGTTATGCAGGAAGTTGTCTAAGTGCAAGTTTTCCCTGTGAAGATCCTTTTGCCCCAGGAATCCTTCTTCAGGAACCCTCGGAGCAAACAAGGATCTCAGTTCTCTGAGTTCCTGGATTTATTCTGTCAACTCCTCCACTGAGCACTTGGTCCTATGCTGCCAGATCCTGCTTCACAATTCAGTTTTATGTGAGTTTCCCTAGTTAGTCCTCCCAATCTTTCACCTGTTACTTAGACCTCTAGCACTTATTTCATTCTGCTTTAGGGTCTAGCTGGTTGTTTATATGTCTGTTTTTTCCACTCATCAGGAAGCTGCCTAAGAGTGGGGACCATGTCTTACTCATCTCTCTTCCCTCGTATTCAAACAAGATGTTTTAAATATGCTGAAGTAAACTCCTTGGGGACAAGCAACTGCATTTATTTATTTATTTATTTATGTTTAAGACAGAATCTCACTCTGTTGCTCGGGCTAGAGTGCCGTGGCGTCGGCCTAGCTCACAGCAACCTCAAACTCCTGGGCTCAAGTGATCCTCCTGCCTCAGCCTCCTGAGTAGCTGGGACTACAGGCATGCGCCACCATGCCCGGCTAATTTCTTTCTATTTTTAGATGAGACTGGTTTCGCTCTTGCTCAGGTTGGTCTTGAACTCCTGACCTTGAGTGATCTTCCCGCCTCAGCCTCCCAGAGTGCTAGGATCACAGGCGTGAGCCACTGCACCTGGCCAAGCAACTGCATTTATATCACTTTGTGTCTCTCACAGTACCTAAGAGTTTCCTATGCACACAGTAGGGATTAGAAAATTCTTTGTAATTTTAAGAAGTCTAACAGAAAACATTCAAATGTACACTAAGAATTTCTATATTGTTTCTGTGTTTTGAAAAATCATTCATGTCATTCCAATGGAATGGGAGATCCTGGGACCTGTTTTCAACTAACAACTTTTGCTTGAGTGAAAGGGGAGAGAGTGGGAGAAAAGGAAAAAGGGTGACTCAGCTGCCTGGACAGAGCCGCAGATAGGTCCTGCAAATGTCACAGTTCCTGACTATACAGAACTGTTTGACAGTCTTTTTAGGCACTGTGAAACACTTTTGGGATAGGCTTTGGCTGGCAATCAGACATACAGTGGATTGGCCTTGCTTACTGGAGGCACTCAGGGTTAACTTAGAGGAAACATGCATCTCAGACATTGCTCAGCCCACAGCCATTAACAGCTGATCTGTGAGTCCTGGGGCCTGCTTCAGTGTTCAGGCAAATGCTTTGAACTTTTACCAGGAAAGGCGTAAAATTTCAAGTAAGGCCAATAGTCATGTGTTTGTTTCTCCCTATGATTAATCTGACAATCGACTTTTTACCACCATGGGAACAAATATTCAGATTATGACAAGTATCCTAGTAACCATTTTCTGATGGTAACATGTAAATGTGGATGATGAATCCCTAGTGTCTTATCTTTGATCATGTCCTTCCTCCTACTCTCTTGGGGGCAGGAGGTTAGTGGTGGGGAGGGCTAATGATCTCTGGAGAAGAGAGAGACAAAGCTTCCCAATGCCAGACTGGGAAGGAAGATTAGGATTGGTCTCCTAATAAAAAAAAGGAAGTAGATACAGACTGTCTCCCAGACCTCCAGGGAGTCTCAACATGCTCCTGATCAACAAGATATTAATAATTGAAGGCTGCCTGCTCTGGGGATCCCACAAGCTCCTCCTTTCCACCTGCTTCTGGCATCTCACTCTGCCCATTTGGAAGGCCCTTCCACTCTTACCGCCTACTGAAATCTTTTGAGATACTACTCTTCCTCAAGACCCTCTCACTTTCCCTGGTCAGAACTAACTACTCCCTCTATGTGCACCTATTGCCCTCAGTACCTCTTTTAGACTCAGACTCATTATGTGTCATGATGCTTTGTAAACAGATATCTGTGTGTTCCTTCCCTCAAGGGACACCCTGTGGAACAGAAAACACTTGCCTCCAGGGAGTTTCCAGTCTAAGAGGGGAACGCATGGGCACACACAACACACACACACACACACACACACACACACACACAGAAAAACAATGCCAGTGGGATAATAAGTACTGAAAATTTGGTGGAATACTGTCAAGCAAATTACAGAGATTATATATGTATGTATATATATGTTTATGTACTTTATACATATCTGGGTTTTTGTTGTTAATTAGAGCCATCTTCAAGTAGAAAAGACATTTCACACCTGGTTTTGATAGAAAGAAGAGACTATCTTTGGCCTAAAGAGCATTAACCTGACTCTTGACTCCCCGAACATGCCATATTCATTAAAGCGGACAAAGTGCCAAGCTATTCCAGTCCTCTCGTAACCTGTCAAGTGGTGATTTCCTCTCTGAGGAATGGAAATCATATGCCTCCTAAAAGCCTGTGGAAGAATGAAAGAGAATGAAGACGCTGATGAACTGTTACCTGCAGGGGAACAGAGCCAAACAAAAGGCATGGTCACCTGGAAGAAGAAATCAGGAAGTCAGGTGTCAATCTGGTTCTCCTGCTTCCTTAGCTCTTTCCAACGCCTCAGCCTACATCTCGTTTTGAGAACTTGGCACAAAGTAGTGATCCAGGGCCAAGTTGGAGTCCCGATTTAAATCCAAGACCTGAGGGCACTCCCAGTCCCTTCCGTGAGGAAGAGCAGCGCTGGGTTGCCCGGCAACTAACTGCTACAGTGGAGGCAAAAGGTGGGTGGGATGTTGAGAAAAAAATACCTGGATGAAGGACAAGGTAACAGAGTGGAAAGTGCTTTTCAAGAGTCTGCGTTTTAGAATTTACATCATCCTTCCAAATTCTAGCTGCGTTTCGGGGAACCCAGCTGTGTTTACCTTGGCTTCCGCCTACGTTGGCAACAGGTTTCCTACAAGGAGCAGGTGCGGCTCCACACCTTCGTCCCTCCTGTCCACCCCCTGGCTTCCAGTAGCCGTGTTCCCAGCTCCAGTGGCATCCCAGATTAAGCGCGGGGTAATGGCCCTTTAAACGTCACCTGCGGAGGCGTACGGAGCTAAAACGGACGTGGAACCAGTGTGAGCGGTGTCCGACACGTGGTACAAGGAGGCGCTCATCTTGGAACTGGGCAAAGGGTATGACCGCTCTGAGCTGTACATCTTTAATGTAATATTAGAAAAATATCTGCTCTTGTTTGCCTTTCTTTAATTGCCTTTCCAACATTCTCGTGGTAACTCTACTCTCGAACAAAAGATGAAGTTTAAAATAACACTTCCGTCCCAACTCTAGTGCCCATATTAAAAATGGCGACCGCCGCTCTCGGCAGCAGTAGTTGCTCTGCGAACAAGATCCGGGCGGAAACAGTGGGTAGGCAGGTGCAGAAGGGCAGAGGGGAGGTTGCTTTATAAAGGCTCTCGGAGGTCCCGAGGGCGGCTCAAGTTAGAGCTGTCTGGTTTTGCTTAGGCTGGAGTGGGAAGAGCCTGCCTGTGGGAGTGGCCACTCCTTATTGCTGAGACCTTAGGACTGCTGCCCAGCTTGGCTGTTAGCGGAGGAGGCGGCGGAGCGGGGCCCCTTACTGGTCAGCATGTGGGCCTTCCCGGAGGTGCCGCTACCGCTGCTGGTGAACTTGATCGGCTCGCTGCTGGGATTTGTGGCCACACTCACCCTCATCCCGGCCTTCCGTGGCCACTTCATCGCCGCGCGCCTCTGTGGTCAGGACCTCAACAAATCCAGCCGGCAGCAGATGTGAGCAGCGGCACACGGGTGCCGGGTGGGCAACAAGGGCTGAGGAAGGAGTGGGCAGGGCAGGGACGGGGACTGGGGTGCTTGACAACGCGCGCGTGGAGCCCCAGAGCTGACCCAGGCAACCCGGGACTCTGAGAGGTGATGGGCAGAACCGGTTAGCATTAGGGAAGGAATAGGTGGGGGACCCTTGGGTCTATCAGGGACTCCAGCAGTGGTGCTCTCCTTCCGCCTCCCCTTATCATCTGCCACAGTGAAAAACTGGGAATGAGTTTTTTGGGTAATTGTAATGCCTACACTAGTGAGTGACCACGCCCCCTTTCCTCTTTCCCCTCCACACCTTTGTTGGTGGGCTACAGCCCAGAGTCCCAGGGAGTGATCAGCGGTGCTGTTTTCCTTATCATCCTCTTCTGCTTCATCCCTTTCCCCTTCCTGAACTGCTTTGTGAAGGAGCAGTGTAAAGCATTCCCTCACCATGAAGTAAGTGGACTAGTGGGGGTGGTTGCCTGTGTCTGGGGCCTGGGCGGTACCTGAGAGAGTTGGGGTTATTTGGGTTTGGGAGGAGGGGCTGAGGAATGGTCTGAAAAGACAGGATTTCTTGAAAGGTGGAATGGGAGTAGACTTGAGGCATGACCTGCCCGAGCCTCCCCCAGTTTGTGGCCCTGATAGGTGCCCTCCTTGCCATCTGCTGCATGATTTTCCTGGGCTTTGCCGATGACGTACTGAATCTGCGCTGGCGCCATAAGCTGCTGCTGCCCACAGCTGCCTCACTACCTCTCCTCATGGTCTATTTCACCAACTTTGGCAACACAACCGTTGTGGTACCCAAGCCCTTCCGCCCGATTCTTGGCCTGCATCTGGACTTGGGTAAGTAGCCCTGCCACTACTGCCCCCATGGCACCTATTTCAGGGCACCCTTACCCCTGAGATATCCAGCAGAGTACCCTTCCTGGTGCTGCACATCTCCACGTGTCCTTGTTCTGTCCCTGTGTCTTCTCATATCCTTACTGGTGGCCCTTCATCCTGTCCCCTGTCCTTACCACTTTTCTCAAATTCTTAAATTCTCCTTCCCTATGTCTCCACCTAGGAATCCTGTACTATGTCTACATGGGGCTGCTGGCAGTGTTCTGTACCAATGCCATCAATATCCTAGCAGGAATTAATGGCCTAGAGGCTGGCCAGTCACTAGTCATTTCTGCTTCCATCATTGTCTTCAACCTGGTGGAGCTGGAAGGTAGGTGGGATTTGGGGTAGGGAGAGAGAGAAATCTGAGTGTTAAGGGAGTTGCCTGATATATGGCCTTGGGGAATTCAGAAAAAAAAGCCATATGTAAGTAATTATAGAAAATAATTATATATTTATGTATAGGTATTATATATAGATATATTTATTTTGCAAGTAACAATGAAGATTATTAAAAATGAGAAATAAAAATAGCAGCCCCAAAGCCAGGCGTGATACCTTGTACCTGTAAGCCCAGTTGTTTGGGAGACTGAGGCAGGAGGTTTGCGGGAGCCCAGGAGGCTGCAGTGAGCTATGGTCGTGCCACTGTACTTCAGTCTGGGTGACAGACTGAGATCACACCTGAAGAAAAAGAAAGAATGAAAAAAGCAGACATGTCATTCATAGCTGAATTGGCACTACCTAGGCCATGATCTGTTCTTATTGAATATAAGCAATTTCACAGAACCCCAACATTAGACAACACAGAGTGACTGTGATGGAGCAAGACAAAAACCAGACCCCTCCCTCCATAATGTCAGCACAGACAAGACCATAAGAACACTGGGCAACCCACAAAATGATCAAGATTGCCTCTCTCAGCTACCATGAGAGATACTTGCTTCTTTCCAATTACATCTCAGTTCCTCCCACTTCTTAGATAAAAGTTAAGATGCTCAGTCATAGAGTTAGTCCTGCTTTCTGACAGCACCCAGTCCAGAGCAAAACTGTA
This sequence comes from Indri indri, assembly GCA_004363605.1. Classification (NCBI taxonomy): domain Eukaryota; kingdom Metazoa; phylum Chordata; class Mammalia; order Primates; family Indriidae; genus Indri; species Indri indri. The sequence continues at coordinate 133,883 of RJWJ010000218.1, forward strand.
CTTTCTTACACCCTCCCCAAAATTACCCAAAACAAATCCTATAACAAGCCCCTCCTAATACCTCCCTACTGAGGCATACTATGGTTCCTCGTGGTGTGTGGTTTTTGAAGTCTCCCTTGTTATGAGTCAGTAAATGTAGCTTTGACTATAGCTGTGTTTCTACTTGTCTTTGGCTGATGGACATCAACAAGTGCTTATTAAAGCTGAGCACTTTGTAAACATTATTTTATTTAAATCTTGTAATGGCTTTATGTGGCAGGTATTATCATTAGCCTTATTTTATAGATGAGCAAACTGAGGCTTAGCGAAGTAAAATGTGTCATGATCAAGGTCACACAGCTAGGAAGTAAAGCTGGTATTCAAACCTAGGTCAGAATGGTCTAAACCAAATTTAAGACAGTAACTAGCTTAGGAAAGCTTCATGAAAGAAGCCTGGGGGTTGGGGGGTATCTGCACAGACAAACGGAAGTGCAGGTGATGGCTCGAGGCATCACCGCCAAGCTGGGAACCGGGCAGATGGCTGAGACTGACCTTGAGACCATGCACGATCTCACCTTGGTGGTACAGATACTCCTGCAGCAGATGCAAGATAAATTTCAGGCCATGTCTGACCAGATCATCGGAAGAACTAATGATATGAGTAGTCGCACTGATGATCTGGAGAGAAACATCGCAGACCTCATGACACAGGCTGGAGTAGAAGAACTGGAAGGTGAAAACAAGATACCTGCCACACAAAAGAGTTGAAGTTTGCTAATATTTACACTGAAATCTGGAATACCATCTTTCAAGCCAAGAGAAGACTGAATGGCTTTTTGCAGCTAACTACTATGTGTAGACAGGTTTTATATTATAAAATGTCCATTCTTATCACATACTATGTAGTTTATAGAGTGATTTATCCCCCAGTTTCTTAAACATGGTATCTTCACATCCTGCATCTTGGTCAGTTGTGCTATTAATTATTAAACACTAAATCGTTGGTGTTTCCTACAAAAAAAAAAGAAAAAGGAAAGAAGCCTGGTGACACACAAGGGGTACTGAGTTCTTTTTTTTTTTGAGACAAGAGTCTCACTCTCTTGCCTGGGGCAAGTGCCCTGGCGTCAGCCTAGCTCACAGCAACCTCAAACTCCTGGGCTTGAGCAATCCTACTGTCTCAGCCTCCCGAGTAGCTGGGACCACAGGCATGCGCCACCATGCCCGGCTAATTTTTTCTATTAATGTATTTTCAGTTGTCCATATCATTTCTTTCTATTTTTTAGTAGAGACGGGGTCTCGCTCTTGCTCAGGCTGGTCTCGAACTCCTGAGCTCAGAACGATCCGCCCACCTCAGCCTCCCAGAGTGCTAGGATTACAGGCGTGAGCCACCACGCCTGGCTGGGGTACTGAGTTCTTGAAAGTGACTTGGGTGAGGTGGATGATACAACTGAGGACAGAACTTAAAGACAGGCAAAGACAGGCAAAAATAAGACCCAGGTCTGCAGGGGAAGTGGGTATTAACTCTGCCTTCTTTTTTTTTTTGCTCTGCTTCCAAAGGTGATTATCGGGATGATCATGTTTTTTCCCTCTACTTCATGATACCCTTTTTTTTCACCACTTTGGGATTGCTCTACCATAACTGGTAAGTAGGCCTGTGGACAAGGGGGACAACTATCTGAACACGTGGCAAAGATGGTCCTGATCATAACCCACTTCCTGGTGGAGAGGCTGAACCTGTGCATACCTGTGTTGAGTGTTTTCTGGGTCTTCAATTGGTAGTATTCTGAAATTGCTCTCTACCCAGCAGTAATTGGGGACGAGTGCTATGGAGCCCCGAGGAATAGATGAATTCAGGGCCTGGGATCCTGCATAGTTGCTAAGACAGCTGGAGTCTCTGAGTCAGAACTAGGGTCAGGGCTAGGCAAGAGACCAGAGTGTGATGTGAGAGAAAGGATTGGTAAGGCCTCTTGCCACTAGCTCAGATCCTCTCCCCCACACAGGTACCCATCACGGGTGTTTGTGGGAGATACCTTCTGTTACTTTGCTGGCATGACCTTTGCCGTGGTGGGCATCTTGGGACACTTCAGCAAGACCATGCTACTCTTCTTCATGCCCCAGGTGTTCAACTTCCTCTACTCACTGCCTCAGCTCCTGCATATCATCCCCTGCCCTCGCCACCGTGTGCCCAGGTAGCTGCTTTGGGTCTTGAAAGGGACATCATCATAGCCTTTTCACTTGGGACATCTAAAGCCAGCCTATATTTGCTGTGTAAAAGAAGTGGGCCCAAAGAAGGCCTATTTCCATCTGGGGAGCCCTTTATAACTTACTAAGCACTTTTATTTACATAATCTCAATTAATGTTCACAGCATTCTAATCACACACTATTAAGCAGCAGAGCCAGAAACAGATCTCAGGTCGACTCCATGTTCAGTCCTCTTCCTATTAATTAACCACAGAGAGGAGAGTTGTTTGAGTAGTGGCCCAGTCACATGCAGCTATCTTCCCCCCCTGCCCGCAGACTCAATATCAAGACAGGCAAACTGGAGATGAGCTATTCCAAGTTCAAGACCAAGAGCCTCTCTTTTTTGGGCACCTTTATTCTAAAGGTAACAGGGTAACAAGGAGGTAAGGCCCTAGGTTACCATCTTGAACTTGGGGAATGGGGAACCTAGGCCTGCATCATATCCAAGGGGTGCTTGGAAGCATTAAGCAGATCTCCATTCCTAAAGCATAGGTATTAACTGAAGTTCTCTTCACCTCTGGCCCCTCCAGGTAGCAGAGAGCCTCCGGCTAGTGACAGTGCGCCAGAGTGAGAATGAGGATGGTGAATTCACCGAGTGTAACAACATGACCCTCATCAACTTGCTACTTAAAGTCTTTGGGCCCATACATGAGAGAAACCTCACATTGCTCCTGCTGCTGCTGCAGGTGAGGTTGGGGACGGGGTTTACATCTCCTTGCCTCCTTTTCTTCATGGTTCTTACTCCAGTCCATTTCTCCTTGCAGATCCTGGGAAGTGCTGTCACCTTCTCCATTCGCTACCAGCTTGTCCGACTCTTCTATGATGTCTGAGTCCCCTGATCATTGCCCTTACCTCACAGTCTCCAGGGTTCCTTTGTACCAAGACTGCCTCCTGGCCCAGGCCTCTCCTGCCCTTCATACTCCACCAGATTTCGTTCTCAGCATTTTCCTTCCCTTGTGATTATTGACATTCTGGGCTTTTCTTGCCCTCTATTGACTACTGTAGAATTTTGCCTATGGCTTTCTCCAACTTGCCACTCTCCCTCTCCATCCCATCTTTGCAGCCTCATAAGGTGGGATACAGCAGCTTTTATGTAGTTACCCACAACTCAAATTTCAGAGCCCTGACTCTCAAGGAATATGCTGGGCCATGGGGTAGAACCTGGGCTAGGGATAGGGACACAGGCTTCAAAGTGACTTGACATTTGACTATAAATTAAGTGTTCTAATTAGTAAGAGCAGACCAGGGGGCCAGGTGCTCCCAATGGTGACAATAAAGTGTTGTCTTTTTCTTATTGTTGTTCTTGTAGGTATATTTCCTATATAGGCAATTTAGGGAAGATTGGAAGGGTTGGTGAGGGTACCTCCTCCAAGAGGATGCCTCTCTCTCTGCCCCATCAGGTTCCTTCTAGCAAGAAGAGAACAGAACAGAAATCAGACAGAACATGTTGAATAAATATTAAAATCCTGATACTTCAGGTGGTCTGGAGGGTCATAAGACTGGAGTTATCCTGTTCTCTGGCATGAGACTGAACTTTCATGGGATCTCATTTCTTCCCTTTTTCACTCTTGCTTGCCAGATAGGAGGGAGTGGGGAGTGACCAGACCTGGAAGGGGAGGCAGAGGTAGTTGTAGTAAATCCTTTAAAAATCCTAGGCTAGCTTTTAAGGCGACCCACCCGGGAGCGGAATACCTGCACGCTAGTGCTGCCGGCGTTGGGCGGAGGAGCCCCAAGACGCTGCCGTAGCGACCGCTCAGAGCTCCGCCAGAGGCCTCCCGCGCGCCTTACGCCCCGCCCCTACGCGCTGCGTTCCGCCCCCGCGCAGGGGGCCCCGCGCCGGAGGCGGGGAGAGCGTCGTCGCGTCCGGCTGTCTTCTTCCGCGGGAGCCGGCAGGGTCGTCAGCAGTGGCAGCGTCGGCGGCCCAGGCAGCGGTGGGTGGGAAATGGCGGAGTACTTGGCCTCCATCTTCGGCACCGAGAAAGACAAAGTCAACTGTTCATTTTATTTCAAAATTGGAGCGTGTCGTCATGGAGACCGGTGCTCTCGGCTGCACAATAAACCGACCTTTAGCCAGACCATTGCCCTCTTGAACATTTACCGTAACCCCCAAAACTCTTCCCAGTCTGCTGACGGGCTGCGCTGTGCTGTGAGCGATGTTGAGATGCAGGAACACTACGATGAGTTTTTTGAGGAGGTTTTTACAGAAATGGAGGAGAAGTATGGGGAAGTTGAGGAGATGAACGTCTGTGATAACCTGGGAGACCACCTGGTGGGGAACGTGTACGTTAAGTTTCGCCGTGAGGAAGACGCAGAAAAGGCTGTGATTGACTTGAATAACCGTTGGTTCAATGGACAGCCGATCCACGCTGAGCTCTCGCCCGTGACTGACTTCAGAGAGGCCTGCTGCCGCCAGTATGAGATGGGGGAGTGTACGCGGGGCGGCTTTTGTAACTTCATGCACTTGAAGCCCATTTCCAGAGAACTGCGGCGCGAGCTGTATGGGCGCCGGCGCAAGAAGCATAGATCGGGGTCCCGGTCCCGGGAGCGTCGTTCCCGGTCTAGAGACCGTGGTCGTGGTGGCGGCGGCGGCGGCGGCGGCGGGGGACGGGAGCGCGACAGGAGGCGATCTCGAGACCGTGAAAGATCTGGGCGATTCTGAACCGAGCCATTTTTACCTTACGTCTGTTAGGAAGTGTTGATTGTCCAAACCAATTCATAATGGGAATTTTTTTTAAAGAAAAATTGCATGCACGAGGCCCTGGGTTTAATCCCCACCAAAAAAAGTAAAAAATACAAAAATTTAAAAAAATTGAAAAATATAAAATTGAAAAAACTCACAAAGATGGTTTCTGAAAAAAATTTGTAGTGATACAGTTAAAAAAAAAAAAAGACAAAAAAAAAATCCTAGGCCAGCACAGATTACCCAGAAGCCGGCTAGGTGCCTTCAGACTCCACCCCTTTTATCTTCCGGGTCCGATCTCCGGCTGTAGTGTTTAAATCTCGCGCGCTTTACAAGGATTGGCTACATCAGGCGGTGTTTGGCCGTCTGCGCGCTACGTCTCCTGCTCCACTTTTTCCCCGGGCAAAAGGTTTTCAAATTTGGCCAATCGGCGGGCGCGTTCCCACAGCCGTACGGCGACACCGAAGGGTTAACCGCAACCAACCAGAGGCGGGTGTTAGAGAAAAGAGCCAATCAGGAGGACGCGGAGGTGTGCCTGGAGTCTTATAAGGGAGGCCCTGCGGCGCGCGCGGCGGCAGTTGGACTGTGGCGTGTGTCTGTCTGAGGCGTTTCTCTTCACAGATCTACCTCACGCAACATGTCGGGCCGTGGCAAGACCGGCGGCAAGGCCCGCGCTAAGGCCAAGTCGCGCTCGTCGCGCGCCGGTCTCCAATTCCCCGTGGGACGCGTGCACCGGCTGCTGCGGAAGGGCCACTACGCCGAGCGGGTCGGCGCCGGCGCGCCTGTGTACTTGGCGGCGGTGCTAGAGTACCTCACCGCCGAGATCCTCGAGCTGGCGGGGAACGCGGCCCGCGACAACAAGAAGACGCGGATCATTCCCCGCCACCTCCAGCTGGCCATCCGCAACGACGAGGAGCTCAACAAGCTGCTGGGCGGCGTGACGATCGCGCAGGGAGGCGTCCTGCCCAACATCCAGGCCGTGCTGCTGCCCAAGAAGACCAGCGCCACCGTGGGGCCGAAGGCGCCCGCGGGCGGCAAGAAGGCCACCCAGGCCTCTCAGGAGTATTGAGGGGTGTCTGCGCCGCTGCCGGCTGCTCCCGGCCGCCCAGCCCTCCCCATGCCACCACAAAGGCCCTTTTAAGGGCCACCACCGCCCTCACGGAAAGAGCTGAGCCACGTCGGGCTGCGGGACGGGCGGGCCGCGGCGCCCGGCTCCCCTCCCCTCGCGCGCTGCCGCCGCCCGGCCTCCCGCCCCCGCGCCTTCCCTTCCCCCGCACGGCTTGTCGCGTCGGCCTCCCGCCCAGGCCCTGTCCTATCTGCCCGGAAGGGCGCGGGCCGGGCGCTCTCCCGGGGGCCGCGAGGCGGCTGGGGTGCAGCATCTGCGCGCCTTGGCTCTCGTGACTCCGCCGCCCCATCCTCAGAATTGCTGAGGGGCTGCGGGGAGGCAGCCGCACCTTCTGGAAGACACGGCGTTCCGCTCCGAGGTAGCGCGGAGAGGGCAGCCGAGGCCGAGAAGGCCGGCGACCCTGAAGGTGAATGATTCCCTCGGCAGCTGCAGCCTGGTCGTCTGCTACTTCTCCAGCTTGGTGCTTAGTCCGGGACTTTTCAGACGTGACTGTTGATTTCCAGGCCTTGGTGGGAGAGAAATGGATCCCTTATTTTGGTTTGCTGCCCCCTTTGCTGCCAAGTCCCAGGCCTTTCACATCAGATCTCCCTCCATCTTCATTCATAGGCCTGTGCGGCGTGGCCAAGACCAGACGCTTGGTAATATGAACACCTTTCCTCCAGAGAGGACTGCCTCCTGGGAAGACGTTTGGGGGAGGGCAAAGGCCTGCAAGTCGGCTTCACAGCTGGCTGTGTGGACAGCAGTTGTTTTCGCTGGAACACTGGCAGCCAGGCCTATGGGGCCTACCTACTCTGCCCCATTGCCCTTCCAGCAACTCAACTCAGCAAATCCAAGCACCTAGATACCAGCACAAGTCGGTTAATCCCTGTCTGGACTGAGCCTCTGTTGGCTTCTGAACTGGAATTTTGCAGCTAACCCATCCAAGACTAGAACCTTAGGTATTGGGGAGTTTTAGAGGGACTAATTTTATTAAAGGATTGTTTTTTTAAAATGAACTGTCTTTCTGTTTTCATTTTGCAAAAGTTGTAGGATTGATGACTGCGTATATTTTCTTAATAGGGTGGGAGGGGCTGTGTTGTATAAATAGGCTCTACTGTTAACTGGAGGAGGGACAAGCCACAGGATTTAAAATTATAGCTCTCTTGCTTTTTTGGTGTTCCCTGGGAGACAATTTGTTCTGTTTGAAATGAAAACTATTGAGGCAGGGACAGAAGTCCTAGCCTCAGAAGTAAGGATTAAACAGTTTTGTGTTTGTTCTCCCCCCCACAACACCATCAAAAAACCAACCACCTTCAGTGCTGATTTATTAGTAGAGTTGGTTACATTCAAAGGCTGTGGTTTGGACTCTATCTATGAAGAGTTGAAGCCCCCGCCTTCTGAGGAGGCAAGGCAGTCACCAAGGCCCCACGGTGAGGCAAGTCCCTGGAAGTCGTGGACCCTGCAGTTCACTTTCCTGGGGTAATCGCTCCCCAGTTAGCAGTGAGGACGGGGCACTGAGGGCCAGGATGTAGGCACTGTACAACAGCAACCCAAGCACCTGTGCTCCCACAGACCAGTCAGTGGGCATCATTAAGCTGCCGTGCAACATCCAGGATGTTCTTGGCTCCTTTGTTCAGCAACAAACGGGCCAGGCTGATGCCCAGGTTCTCAGCGGCCAGCTGGGCTCCTCGTGGGATGTTCTGGGCAGTGATGCCTACCAGCTGTGGATCATCCTCAGGGCCATCTTCATGCTGGATCAGGGAAGGAGGTGGGGTTTGGTGAGAATGAAAGGGAAGATTATAAGCACTCATGTTTATGACCCCCTCCCTCCCTCAGCCTCCAGCCTCAGTACCTGGGCAGGGACATGGATGGTAGCCTGCATGGTCTCTTGCATGCTATCTGAGCCATCTAGGCTCCAGACGCCTCCAGTCAGGTACAGCTGGGGAAGAAAGAGTGCCCTCAGCATATCCTGAGAGAGGACTGCTTAGAAACCCAGCATGTGCAAAGAGAAATGCCACAGTCCCTTCTTCCCTGCCCTCCTGCCCATTTTCCCTGCTTACTTGCCCATCCTTCATAGTTGTATGCACAGCTACTGGCACACTGCAGCCCCCTTCCTGCAATGAGAGAAGTTCCTCTCAGCTTCAAGGGTCCTTAGCATCACACTAACCACAGCCCTCAGAGATATACAGACCTCTGAGGACATAACTGAAACAGCAGCTGGGGGCTCAGACCCAGGTCTTCTCCATACACAACATCCAACAAGAAAGTTATCACTACACATAAAACATTCATTTGAGAAATCTATCTTTCCCAGCTCCCCAAGTCCCCAACCCTTCACAGGGGGAGCACAGGTCCTACCAGGTGCCTCAGGAAGGCCCTTTCAGCGATGCAGCGAAGCAGAGTCTCAGGATCATGCAATACACCCACCAGATCCAAAATGTCCTGGTCCTTGGCTCGGACTTCCACACCCAGGGCCCCCTGATGGAAAAAATAGCCTAGGATATTTCTCTGATCTTTCTCCAACCAGTGCAGCTAAAGATGGGAACCACCCCTCCTCCACCTGCTCCCCAGGGTGTTTTGGACCAGTTGCATCCCAAGGCCTGCCCCTCCCTGAGACTTCTTTTTGGGGAAGTGGGTGTAGAAGGCATGGGACCAGCTTCTTGGTTGAGAACAAAGGCAAGGGATACATCAACATGTGGCTACCCTGGTCAAGCATACCTGGCCCACAGCATACAGGCATTCCTCAGGGTGCAGAATCTGTGGACGCAGAACAGGCAGAAGGGTGGAGATGGGGATGCCTAAAAGCACCCAGCAGTGACATGGGGCTTCCCTATCATCTAGAAAATGTGGGTAGGCACAAATGGAGTCTGGCTTCTGATTCCCAATCTTCCCAGCTTGTGGTGGTAGAGGTGGGGTAGCCAAGAAGAGAATACAGATGCTCCTTGACTTACAACGTGTTTACATCCTGATAAGCCCATCATAAAAGTTGAAAACGTCACAACTCAAAAATGCCTTTGTCTGGTCTGAAGGTAGTGAGTTATCTCACTTGATTGTTCACAGTTACAGATTGAACTCCTTGTTCTACTCTTTCCCCCTTCCCACTACTGTACTTGACTAGTCTTAAAAAAATAAATAAAAGAAAATGCCTTTAATACACCTAACCTACTGAACATCACAGCTTAGCCCAGCCTACCTTAAATGTGCTAAGAACACTTACATTAGCCTACAATTGGGTAAAATCTAACACAAAGCCTATTTTATAATAAAGTGTTGAACATCTCATGTGATTTATTGAACACCATACTGAAAGTGAAAAACAGAATGGCTGTATGGGTATTCACAGTATGGCTTCTACTGAACACGTATCACTTTCACGTCATCATAAAGTTGAAAAATCCTAAATCTAACCGTCCTAAACCGGGGACCGACTGTACAGGCAGGAGGGAGATGCAGATTAACTGGGGAAGGGACAGGGACAGCCCCTACCTGCCCCACCCGGTTCTGCCAGCCCATGCGCTGCAGGCCAGCTGTGGCTAGGATGATGGCACTGAATTCCTGCAGTTCGTCCAGCTTCCGAAGCCGGGTGTTGAGGTTTCCCCGCTGTGGAGAAAAGCTAAGGACCAGGAGTATTGGGCAATCTGGAGCTTCATGCTGTTCCCTCTGCCTGAGTCTGTCCTTCCTTCCCTGTTTGGCTGAATTCTGCTCATCTGCCAGTTCTCAGCTTAATGATAACAGCTAACACTTACATCATACTTACTACATGCCAGACACTGTTCTAAAAGTGCTTTCCATATGTCCACTCATTTCATTTTCACAACCCACGAGGGAGGTATTATTATTATCCCCATTGTATAGATAAGGAAGATGATACAGAAAAGTTAAATACTTGCCCAAGGTTACAAACCTTCTGAGAAATCTCTGACCCCCAAGTCTGTATTCAGATGTTCCAGCTAGAAGCTTCCTGAGAATTCCCTACTTCACTCATTGGAGCACTTAACACATACATGCTATTTTTAAAATCAGTTTTATGAAATGTACTACATATTCATTGTAAAAATCAAAACAATATAGTAGCCTATAAATAAAAATGGAAGCACCCGCTACCCCCACAGAAGTACTCACTATTCAGTATCACTCTAAATTCTCAGTCTCTCTCTCTCTGTCTCCCTGTGTAAACTCCATACAGGCAGGGACAATGTTCATCTTGCTTACCATTATCCCCAGTGCCAGGCACTTGCCTGCAGCTAAGAAAATATTAAAGGATTATGAATGGGCAGATGGAAGGACAAATAGGCCGCTGACCCCATGGGCCACTTGCTCTGGAAGCCCTGTCCACTCTCAAGATTCCCAGAGCCCTCTAGACCTTGTATTCTTCCTTGGCTGCCGCCCCCTCCCTTTTCTGAAAGGATACAATATTCTTGAACTCTAGGTGTGGGAACTTTCTCTTCAGCTGAGCTGCTCTCCGCAGGGAGCTGGTTCCCACCACGCTACAGAGGGTTAAAATGAGATTTAACACCAGGCAGCCACTGTTCCTTTCCTCTTCCCCATATCCCTCCATCTTCTGTGCACATCCTACCAAGATGCCTATCCGGGTCCCACTCACCTCCTCTCTGGCAAGGTTTCTAGGGTCTTCCCAACAAATTTTGGGTGAAAGACAACAGCATCACAAGGGTTTTCCCGCCTGGAGAAGGAGGGAAGGTCATAGAATGAGGGAGATTTCAGTTTAGGTCACTTAAGTTCTCTCTCCATAGCCAATTAACTGGCACATTCTGAGTTTTCTGTCTGGCTCGACACTCCTCAGGGCAGGGGATACAGCCCTCGAGGGAGAAGGCCAAGTCCCAAAGGGGAAAGCAAAGGTTCACATGACGCCTACCCCTGCCCAGGCCCCCTTACTTGCAGATGGCTCCAATGGTGAAACCAGGAGGAAGCACAGTGGGCAGGTCCTTCAGGGAGTGAACAACCAGGTCTACTCTAGAGAGACAGAAGAGGAAGGCAAGGAGAAAGAGCACAGGCAGCAGGCCCCCACCCCTTCTCCATCCACCCCTGCCTCTACTTCAGAGGTGGAGCCCAGGACAATTTAGAAAGCAGGCTTCCTGAGACCTCAGGACCCTGAGACCTGTTCCCCTCCCAACCCCCTTCTGCCCCTCTCCCCCAGCCAATCTTGCACTCCAGGTAGTCAGATGGCTTAGAACCAGGACTCTCTTTTTCTAAATCCTGGAAAAACCCACTTATGAGCCCTCTCCAGCCTACCCAAGGGTTTAAGCCCAGCAGCCTAGCTGACATCAGGTCTGTCACACATTGGAGTTCCAGCAAGAGACCAGAGGGTGCTATGCTCTCCTGTATTCACTTACTCATTCCTCTCCAGGGCATGTTCCAGCTCCTTGGTAAACAGGCTCTTCTCTCCAATCTGCCGGAAAAGAAAGAGCCTGAGTGAATCTCTTGGGGGAAGAAAGACGAAGGGGCACAAGGACTGGGGGAAGAAGCTGTTACCTTAGAGAGTGCAGTATCAAGAATCTTGTCCCCTGTGGTGGACATAGCAACTGAGGAGAGAGACAATCTATCAGGTGCTCATCGGCCAACATTTATTGAGTCCCTACTGAGCCCAGCACTGTGCTAAGATGTGTGGTGGGGACAGAGGCGAATAAGCCCTAGTCCCTGCCCTCTGGGTATGTACAATCAAGCAGTAAGACCAGACACAATCATAAAAAGACCCAAAGCAGAAGACATTAAATTCCAGGCTAGCCCCGGCAGTCAGAGCTAGAGGTATTCGGAGGAGAAAAGAGCCCTCAGAACTGGGAACAGCCAAGAGGCCTTCCCAGAGGCAGCGGGATAGGCTCTGGTCATAGGCAAAACCAGAAATTCTGTGTTCTCCCCTCTAGGGGTACTGGGCTTCCCATTAGCTTCAATTCCTTTCCAGAACACTCACTGATTTCAAACTGCAGGCCAGGGTATAAGGCTTTCAGCATTGCCACCACAGTGTCCGTCTGTATGCGAGCCAGCTGGGGGCAGAGATTTGGATTAGTCCTGCCCTTCCCTGGCCCCTGCCCCAAGCTCAGACTTGAATAGGTCAGGGAGATCCTGAAGGGACTGGAATTCCCCCCAGGGAATGCATGGGCCCTGGGAGTCACCTGTAGTCCCAACACTCCCAGCCTAGGGACCGTCTCTCCACAGAGTGTAGTCTGCCATTCCCCACGGAACTTAATGCCCAGCCACCCCATTTCCTCCATGCTGAGAACTAACCCTCTGGGCCCCCCAACTTGTGATACTGTGAGCACAAGAACTCTTCTGACAAACCTCCTCCACCCCAGTACCTGCACTTACTTGGCTCTTGCGGGTACCCACACGAATCACTCGCATCTTTGGGCTGTTTTTTTCCTGCAGAAAAAGTCCCCAGGTCACAGTCCCCTCTGTGACTTGTGTTCCTCAACACCTTGTCCAAGAACCAGAATCACAGGCTTGGGAGAAAGGAACCTCAGCCCCTGGCCTGTGGCCAGCTGGGCCTCTGACTGGGGAAATACTCCAAGACAGGTCCCTTTACGTGCCACAGGACCTCTGCCCTCCTCCGGGATGCAGAGAAGCAGAGACCAGAGGGAAGCAACAGTAGGACCCTGCTGTTGCTGCTGCTGCAGTAACCGGGACTCTGAGCCCCGAAGCCTACTCTGGCCAAGGCAGGTCTCAGTGGGAGTGCTGCACACAGCCAGGTGGGCAAAGAGATAAGGCACATCGGCCTGGCCACAGAGGGTGGAGCCTGCAGTCAGGGCAGGGGAGCCGGGACCACATAGGCGAACTTTTGCTGAGTCACGGGAAGACAGGTTCACTATCCTCAACAGATGAGGTACTTGAGAAAACTTCAGTGCCACCCAGATGCCATAGTAAGGGTCCCTTAATCCGGCTGGAACGCATACATAAAGGGCAGGGATAAACAGATCCGATGTACAATCCTGCTCAGCCTCTTGGCTGGGTGACCTTAGGCACATCGTGCCATCAGGACCTGTTTGTTCATCTATAAAATGAAAGAGATTTGGATTCAAGTTTCTTCTGCCTCAAATGTTCTATAAGACTATGAGGCTGAGCTGCCTAATGTTCACCTACCTAGAGTGCTGCCTCTGGTTTTACCAACAAGGAGATACTGGGATGGCAGAGCCCAGGCCAAGAACTCAAGGGGACACGCCTCTTCCTCCTGCCAGGGTGGCTTGGACAAAGGTGTTCAGAGCCAAGTATGTAGGACTGGGTTCTTCAGTGTAAGACATAGGTCCCATTTCTTTTTACGTCAGACAGCAGCCACTACAGATATCGCCAACCTTCCCTGCTCTTGGATCGTCATCCTATGGAGTTCTTTTATAGCCAGACATCTGATGGGGCCTCTGTTGCTGGCGGAGGTGACAGCTTACTGCTCTTAGACTCTAGTCTACTCCATGTGATCGCTCCTCTAATAAATTAACCCTGGGAGATTCTTTGCAAATTAGGCTTGGCTTGAAATGCTAAATGTGGCCACTAAAATTCTGGTCCACAGTAGGGCATCTAGAGTCCCAGAACTGCTAGGTTCAAACAATCCCTTATGTTCATTGAATCTGTACAGCATACTCAAGTCAAATTGTTCCATCAAAAAGTAAGTATTTAGGCTGGGTGCTCACGCCTGTGATCCTAGTACTCTGGGAGGCCGAGGTGGGAGGATCGCTTGAGGTCAGGAGTTTGAGACCAGCCTGAGCAAGAGCTAGATCCCATCTCTACCAAAAATAGAAAAATTAGCTGGGCATGGTGGCGTATGCCTGTAGTCCCAGCTACTCTGGAGGCTGAGGCAGGAGCATCACTTGAGCACAGGAGTTTGAGGTTGCAGTGAGCTATGAACACACCACTGCGCTCTAGTCAAGGTGACAGAACAAGGCTGTCTTGGGGGAAAAAAAAAGTATTTACTGAACATTTCTATGTTAGAGCTATTGCTTTTGTTTAATGTTGTCTTCACAGCAATCCTGTTAAGTAGACAGAGCAGGCACCTCTGGGACCATGTTACAGAAGCAAAGGTTGGCTCTGAGAGGATGAAATGATTTGTCCAGGGTCACACAGCTAATAATGGGAAGAGAGCCGGAGCTAGAATCCAGATCTTCCTACTCCTAGTCCAGCGCAGCGCTCTGGAATGTCCGGAAGTGCAAAGAATTCTCACCAGCAGGCTGGACAGGGGGAGATAAGCAGCTATTTCTTATCTCAGGCTGGCGCGTGGCCTCCCCCAGCTCTGTAGCTTGCGTGTGCCCAAGCCCAGAGCTCGCAGGCAGGCCAGGAATAGGAAGGCCCCCGCCCATAGTAGTATTTCAGTGTTGTGCCTCGCTTGGGGACTTTGAGAGTAGGCTGTGGCTGGGTGACCACTATAACAGAAAAAGAGAGAAGGCGCACTTCTACGATGTTTATGCAGTACAGAGACTTGGGGTCTGCTCTCTTCTCTGACTCAGAAGTAGACCGTCTTCCCAAGGTAGCCTCATAGGCCCCCGGCCCGGTCTCGTGTGCAAGGATCCCGTCCGGACTTTCCCGGGCTGGGCCACTAAATCTAGAGCCATGCGTGCCAGACCTAGCGGGAATCCCACCCAGATACCCGCGGGATGGGAGTTCCTCTGGTGACACACATCTGGGGCCTCTGTTGCTGGGGGAGGTGACAGCTTACTGCTCTTAGACTCCGCTCTTAACCTCTTCCCCACAGCTCACTCATTTCGCCTTTCCTTCCTAAGGGCAACCGAGCTACCAGCCCTTTAAAAACTATTAAAAAAAAAAAAAAAAAAAAAGACGGATAGCCGTTCCGACCAATAGACGACGGAGGATGAAAACCCGGGGCCAATCGTTGCACGGCTCGTCCAGAAGCCCGAAGCGAGCTGGTCGCCGGTTCAGGACTCACCGCCGTTGCAGCCGCGTCGCCGTTACCAGACATGGCTCCGCTCAGGAGTTAGGCCGGGGTGCCGCTAAGGCCCCCAGGGCCCGCGGAAGCCGGGGCTCTGGCGGGTGAGTACCAGGGAACACGTGTGGCCTGAGCTCGTCCTACAGCCCGACTCCGGTTTGGCGAACGGTCCCGCGTCACTTCCGGCGCCCTCCCTCGGAGGGGCGGTGCTTCCCTCTGGGCGGGAATTAGAACGATTGCGACAAAGCAGATCTGCTAACGCACCTGCTCCACCTGGCTCACCCGGAGGGTAGGCTCCTGTTTGTCCCGTAGGCGTCCTGGTTGGAGATCCAGGCCTGCTGCCTCTTTCTCCCGTCCAAGTACTAACCAGGCCTGACCTTGCGTAGCTTCCGAGATTAGACGAGATCCGGCATGTTCAGGGTAGTATGGCCGCAGACATGCCACCTCTTTCTGAGCCAAGAATACTGATGGTCAATGGCTAAAATATGTTTCCTAGATTTACCTACAAAGTAAACTGTCTTTGCAGTAAGCCTAGTGGCCACCCACACCCTAAGGGACAGTTAAGCTGAAGTTAGCAATGCGCAAGGAGGATATATTAACCCTGAAATGCCAGGTTAGAAGCGTCCCTGAACCAGCTACCATGCCCCTGGGCTCGATTTATCATCTCCAAATAAGAAGACTGCTCCAGAAAGCTCCTCATCCAGAATTCTACAGATTAATCTCCCTAGTTGCCCCACAAGCAGTTAGTGCAGCTTATGTGGCCTTCCTTTGCTCTCTTAAAATTTAGCTTTGCTACAACCCTGAAGTAGGCAGCATGTCTAAGATAACAAAACTGGTTCAGAGAGATCAAAGGTCATTCCTAAAGACAAGTAACTGTGAAGTGGGAGTACCACCACCCCATCATTGTTAGGGGGAAAAGGGCTTGTTAGGGAAAGTGCTTTTCCCACTAATATTATTAATAGTCATGAATTGGGCACCCATGTACTAACCACTGCACAAAGAACTGGACAATCATTGGCTACTTAGGTTTTCATAACATAATAGCTATACAAAGTAGGTGTTATAAGCCCTAATGTACAGATGAAGAAACGGAAGTTCAGTTTAGAAGGTAAGAGTTGCCCTAAGTCAAACAGCACAACTAGGATTCAAACTCAGGTTAGCCAACTCAAAGTCTACTCAGAGCAGCTACAACATGCCTCTTCTAAGTGCTACCTAAACCACAACGTCCATATTACTTCCAATTTTCTAACCCAAATTACACAGGGACACTCAGCAACATAAACTTTAGCTGACAACTTCACAGAGGAAAAAATGTTCCAATAAAATGTTTCAATAAAGACCTTTTATCCTGTTTATTATCTGGTACTGAGCATAGCAAGGCACCAACCTACCTATTATGAAGGCAGGCTAAACCCAAGTTTCCCTACCAGAATCTGCCTCCTGCTTGAGTATTTCGCCCTTAACAAGAACCATAGAGACCAACAAGACTGAAGAGCAAGAGCTGTTTTGGGTGCTTCAGCCTAGGCTGCTCTTGGAGCTCAGTCATTAGGTCTTTTGCAGAGGTTCTTCAGTAAATTGAACCATACTAGATGCCACTGGCCCCATTCATTACTGGATTGAGGTCAAGTCAATATGACTGCCAGAAAACACTGTGGGAGGGAAGTGGAGCTGTAGGAGAGCAGAAGGAAGGAAGTACATTAAGCATAGTTAAGAATCACCAGGAAGTCCCCAGGAAAAATCCTTCAACTACCAAATCATTGTAATATTCTTTTATTTATAGACTCTGAGAGCAAGGATCCAAGCACAGCCTGGTGCTCTTGGATAGAGGATAAAGCAGCTATTGTACACACTCAGAGGTTGCTGAGGTGCCCTCCCCCAATGATCTGAAATGATCTACACTGTTAGTCAACAGCAGGGACCGCAGGCTGGCTAAGGGAGGAGGCAGGAAAAGCAAGTCCACTTTAGTCCTGAGGGCTATGGCATCAGGAAAGAGTGGAGCCCTGGACATGTCTGTCTGCCTTCCATCCAACAGCTCGCCTCAGTCCCTCCATGTCTGTCCTGCCATGCTCCACTATCACACACGGCTTCCCATAAGTTGCTTAAGTGCCCCTCCTGGAGTGTATGAGCAGGTCCCGCTGCAGCCCAGCCTCCAGGCTGGGGGTCAGCCTGGCTGTAGGAGGGTCAGTCAGCAGAGTCAATTTGTTGAAAACACCTCGGCCAAAGTAGTCAGCAATCACAGAGAAGCTGTCGTTGGAGCACTTGAGCTGCAGCGGAAGAGGAGGGAAGAAGTAAGAATCAGAACTGAAGTGCTTGTTTCTTAAGTAAGGAGGAGCAAAGGAAACAGGCCCTCCAGTGACTCTGTGACACTGGTTGGCGTCCCCTGCCACATCTAGCCCGCTCGTCCCCACCTGGTGCTGGAACTGATCATGGAGATCTCGTTTCTGTTCCTGGGCCCGGATCATATCCATGACCTTCCGGTTTTCAGGGAGGCAGGTAGGGCAGTCAGCATCACTCTCTGAGTAACTCTCAAAGCAGTGTTGGTGGAAGGAGTGGCCACATAGGAAATGGACTGAGGGCAACTCCAAGGCACTGTTACAGATGCTGCACTTGGTCTTCTGGAAAATCTTTGGACTATAGGCGAGAGAGACCAGAAATGAATTGGGAAGAGTGAGGGCAAGGCCACAAGCCAGGCTGGAAGAGAAGGCAGCTGGAGTCGACGGGGAGGGGCCCTGTTAAGGCCACATAGGCCCTGCCCTGCTCTTCTTACCACCGAAAGGGAGTCAAATGAGGACAACAGCCCTGGCCCAGCAGGGAGTCCCAGCATCCTCCCAGCAAGTCCACCTGACCCAAGGGATAGTTTTCTCTCTTTCAGTTTTCACAATTGCCACTAAATTCTTTCAGGCCTGTACTCAGATGTAACCCTTTCAGTGAAGCCTTTTCTTGGCCACCTTGTCTAAAATCGTTAACACACTCCTTACTCCACTCCCCTTCCTCAGCTTTCCCCTCGGAAATCATCACCACCTAACACACTACAATAGTGCCCGTTTAACATGATCATTGTCTGTCTCTCTACAACATAAGCTCCATGAAGGCGGGGCTTTTTGTTGGTATTGTTCAGAAGTGTTTGGGACATAACGGGCTTAGTAAATACTTGTGGAATGAAGCAATTGTTCTCTAATACATATTTTACAAGGTTAAGGGAAGATAAGACTTAAGAGTTAGGATTAATGTCTACTATAAATAATTCTATTTTTTTTTTTTTTTTTTTGCCGGCTGCCCTAAATAATTCTAAATTGTCCACCTTCTGCATTTTCTAAAGCTAAGTTTTTACTTCCAAATGGCTTCTAACCACAATGTAGATCTGGGTTTAGAAAAGGTAAAATATAGGCATACAAAGAAAGAAAAATACTTGCTATAAGATAATATCTTCCAAAAGCCCAATAAATAATGATGTGATAAATACTTCTTTGGAATTTCTCCACTGATATAGATCTTGAAGAATGAAAATGCTCAAACACACCCCATATCATCCTCTATGAAAAGTATTTAATAACACCCTGCAAAGAACAAGGTATCCCCCGGCCCGCTCCAAACATCCCGATGCCAGGTACCTCGCCTTGAGCTCTTGGATCTCCTGGCGGATGCGGGTGGTCTCCTCTCGGTACCGCCGCACCCGCAGCTCGTCCTGTGCAATCTGCTGGCTCTGTTTCTGCAGTTTTTGGACCAGGTAGTCCCTGATGACAGACAGGGTGGCTGTGGAGTTGTGGGCCAGGGTCTGTACCACTGAGATTGGGGTCCAAGTGAAAATAAGACAATGAACCACACAGTACCCTCTAGCTAGAGTTGCAGAGTCCTTGCTGCAGAGCCCAATTGTCAGCAGCTTGTCACCCACCCCTCTGGTCCTCCCAAGTACCTAGAAGCGGTGGCATGAGGTTTTTGTTCTCGATGTGCTTGAGCACAGCTGCCACGTACTCCTTACAGTCCTCCTCCTTGCGGGCAAAGTAGCTGAGGGCTTGTTCCCACAGGGATGGGTCCTGCTCCCCGTGACGCTCGCACACGGCGATCACCTGCCGGTACTGCTCATGCTGCATGTGGTAGTGCATGATCTGCTGGAACCTGGGGCCGGAGCAAGGGCACACCTCACTGGCTATCCCTGGAAAATTACCTGGATCCTTCCCCTTTCCTTGAAATTCCCCAAACTCTTACAATTTCCCCTGCTCATAAAGGTAAAGGACCCCATCCTGGAAGTCATGCATCTGGCATAGGACCAGGGCCTTGTCAAAGACGTTGCAGAAGCGGCCACTTTTCAGCAGGGAGATGGCCTCTGCATGAAGCTTCTCTTTGACCTAGGGAAGAAGGAGGGTAGAGCTGCTGGACAGAAGGGAAACTCACAAGGCCTCTAGGACCAGGCCAGTCAACTCCCTCTCCCCCTCAGTCCAGTTTCCTCTTCATTGAGGACCATTTAGCCCCAGGGGTGAGGGGTTACTGGTCTTGGAATGCAGCAAAGGGCAGCTACAAAGATGGAAGAACGGAGACAGCAAGAACTGTTTTTCCTCTAGCACCTTTTCAGTTCTCACCTGTGGATCCTTCTCATGGGCCCAGTTCTGCAGTCGCAGCTCAAGCAGAGTGTCATAGATGCCCTGGGGTGAGTCTGGCTGCACTTCACTCATGTGCTCTAGGAAGGCTTTCAGCTCTCGAGGGTTGTTGGCAAAGATGGGGATGAACTCTTCAGAGCTGGCCTAGGATGGCAAGGGAGGAGAGGGGAGGACGAGTGAGTGGGCCTGGTCCCCAGGAGGCCCTAAGGTGATCCCTGCCATCCAAAGCTGTTCTCCCTGAGGCCTCACCCTGCAGCCTTGAGTCTCCCTATCGCCTCGACCTTCGAGGCTGGGCCTATAGTCGGTACAAAGTCCCTTCAGCAACTGGGTTGTCTGCTCCGGTATGTGGTGCATGAGGATCTTGCCATAGCGCTTCATGTTGCTCTCTGCCTGCTCGAAAGGCAACTTGCCGATATACTGAAGGGCTTCCTGATAATTCTGTGGAGAGGTGAAGGGCAGAGTATTGCATGCTCCTGCCTTAACCACCAGTAAAGCACTTTCATCACTCCAGGGATGTCCTCAAAAAGAACAGAGCTCTGCCTGAGTCAAGAGTCTCACCTACCTTAATGTCCTCTAGCTGGATCTTCAAGTACCACTCGTGATGTGCATGGTTCTCAGCCAGATAGAGGGCATGGGAGTAGTAGCCAGCCTGCCGGAGGACCTTGATGGCTGTCTCCACATCAAAGTGGACTTCACTCTCACTCTTTGTCTGCCAAGGAGACATCAGACAAAGTCATTCGCACAGAGGTGGCTGGAGAAGGGGGAGGAAACGGGCATCTGACATTAAGACAGATTCTTAAGGTGATGATAAAGTCTATGCTTTGAAAATACTATGCTAGTCTGCCTCTCAGAATTTCTGACTAAAAGCCAGAGGTCTTCCTCTGCCTGCACCATTAGAAACACTCCTCTGGGGACACAGGGTTTCCCCAATGCCACTTCCCTGGGCTTAGTTAGATACCATGGAAAGTTCTGGCATCATAAAACAAGAGGGGAGGCCGGGCGCAGTGGCTCACGCCTGTAATCCTAGCACTCTGGGAGGCCGAGGTGGGTGGATTGCTCAAGGTCAGGAGTTCGAGACCAGCCTGAGCAAGAGTGAGACCCCGTCTCTACTAAAAATAGAAAGAAATTATCTGGACAACTAAAAATATATATATAGAAAAAATTAGCCAGACGTGGTGGCGCATGTCTATAGTCCCAGCTACTCGGGAGGCTGAGGCAGGAGGATCGCCTGAGCCCAGGAGTTTGAGGTTGCTGTGAGCTAGGCTGACACCACGGCACTCTAGCCAGGACAACAGAGCCAGACTCTGTCTCAGAAAATAAAAAATAAAAATAAAATAAAATAAAATAAAACAAGAGGGGAGACTGGAGAAAACTAACAAGAATAGGTACTACTTTTCCCCATACAGGTTGCTGGTCTGCAAATAAGGTCAGCCCTTTCCTCTCCCTGTGTCCTGCTGAAGAAGGGCAGACTCTAGGAAAGCACCTCATGCTCAGTGGGGCCTCAAGGAATCACCCACCACCACCACCCTGCACCTTGATGAACTCCTCCAGCTTCGAGCTGTCCTTGAGCTTGGTGTAGCAGTTGAGCAGCAGGGTGGTATGGTCGGCATTGGCCAGGGACTGCCGGTGCAGGGTCTGCAGGTAGGCAGTCAGGTTGTGGATGCGCTGGGCATCCAGAAACTTGCGGATCACATAGGATGGCTCCAACTTTCCAATGGTTCTAGGAAGACAATGAGCATCAGGTATCTGAATCAGGGTACTTCTCAAACTCATGTGCATAGGAATCACTTTCAGATCTTGTTAAAATGCAAATTCTGTTTCAGTGGGTCTGGGGTGGAGCCTGAGATTCTGCATTTCTAACAAAAGTCCCAGGTAATATCAGTGCTACTAGGACCACACTGAGTGGCAAGGCTCTAGAGGCACTGGTTCTCTTTTTTTTTTTTCTCTTTTTTCGAGACAGAGTCTTCCTCTGTTGCCCTGGGTCGAGTGCAGTGGTGCCATCGTACCTCACTGTAATCTCAAACTCCTGGGTTCAAGTGATCCTCCTGCCTCAGCCTCCCGAGTAGCTGGGACTATAGGCACACGCCATGACACCCCGCTAATTCTTCTATTTTTAGTAGAGATGGGGTCTCGTTCTTGCTCAGGTTGGTCTCAAACTCCTGAGCTCACACAATCCTTCCTGCCTCAGCCTCCCAGAGTGCTAGGATTACAGTTGTGAGCCACCAGGCCCAGCTGAGGCACTGGTTCTTAAACTTGGCTGAAAATAGGAATTCTAGAGAGGCTGGAAAAGAGGCTAGACAGGTTTCTAAAATCTTACTAGGGCAGAAAATTCCAAGAATTAGTACTAAGGAAAGAAAGTATAGAAGTAAGAGATGAAAATACTTTTCCTTTTAAAGAACCAGGCCAAAATGAATATTAACAAAGACCAAGCTAAGTTTAAAATAAGAGGTAATCATCAGCTCCCTTGCATTCTGATCATATATTTGACCCTAAAATTCCCTTTCTAACAAGGTATCTTGTCCTTTCATTTGAAGCATCACAGTTCCTGCAGAAAAAAAGAACAGTTCCTGGTAGAGTTCAAGCCCCTACCCCAAGCATGGGTTTTAGCTATCTGGCTACCTGTCCCTGCATTCAGAGCTATATCCCAAAATGTCTCCAGACTGACCGAATATACTGCTGGACAGCCCCATCATGGTTGCCCTTGCTGTAGAGATGGTCTCCATACTGCATGAAGATCTGGGCCAGCCCATCACTGTCCAGATGTTGGCTCTTGGCCAAGTTAATTGCCATCTCGAATAGGTTCTTCTTAAACAGCATCTAGAAGGGGAGAGAGATCAGAAAATTGGTAGAAGCAGTCCTGAGAAAAAAACCTTCCCAAATGTGCCCATAAAACACAAGCCAGATGGTCCTGGAATTCCTATCTGCCTAGATTCTAGAAGGAACAAGACCTCCCAGATACCAAGACCATAACACATCTCATAAGGTCTCTGCAAACAAAGTGAACCCTGAGAGTGGGCTCAAGCTCCCAGCCATTACTTCCCTCTACTGCCTCATCCCAGGCCATTTACCTTGTAATCCTACCCTAAGGAAGCTGAGAAAGGTTGTAACCCAAAGGCTGTAACCCTGGCCAAGGTGACTTGGGAAACCTGTTCCTGCAGCTGCTTCTAGGTGCCTGTGGCCAGCTCTGGGAACCTGGTGGCCTTGCCTCCAGTTTGGTCTGTGTGTCCTTCTCCTGCAGTGCGTGGACCCGCCCATCCCGCGTCAGCACGTACAGGGAGCCCCACTCAGCAAGCACATCCACTATATCCTCAAAGATGGCACTATAGGCTATGAACTTGTTGCACAGGTCGTAGATGTTGAGAATCTGCTTGTCGGAGCTCTGTGAGTCCCTGCTGGTAAACTCTGACCTGTGTAGGAAAGAAAAGCACCAGATATTTGGACCATGTCTGTCTCAGCTCCCCTTTATTTCCTTTCCATGGCAATTTAGTGCTGCCATTCCACCCAGCACAAATCACCTCTTTGGCCCCTCTAGCAGGTCATCCCTCAACATGCAGCACTGTGCTGGGAGTTGTAGAAAGAGAACATATTGACCTGCTGTTAACCTTTAGGATCCTATAATTAATCCAGGCAAGAGATTAGAAAATTAAGTGTATTACGTTCATCTAACAAATAATCATCTAATGCCTGGTATTTGAAAGTCATTGTGCTTAAAAAAGAATGAAAACAAACCAACATGTACTAACAGGGAGTACATTCATCATGCAGAAGACCGCACCACTGCCCCCTTTCGAGTGGCTCTGAAAAAAACAAAAACTGTGTCCTGCACGTCCCAGCACTTTCCAGTTTCTCCACTACTCAATCCCTTATTCCTCTGCCCAACTTATTTTTACTGAAGAGTGAAAAAAAAAAAAACCCAATACCATGTCCAAATTCCCTGGAGCATTCTAGTATAGTAGGGCTACTCAGCAAACATCTGCAGCAAAAACACACATTTTTTCAAAAAACATTATAACTGAGTCTAGGTGTAAGCACAATCTACGTAAAACCAAAGTAGGAGACTGGCAGGATCCAGGCATTAGGATTTTAAACTCAGGTTAACTCTGGGAACAAGTCCAGCCCTCTCCCTTTCCCTTCTCCCCACAGTCCTTACTTGGGAGAAACCTTCCGGTCACGGGAGACAATGACTAGGTAGCCTCTAAACCAGTGGGCAATAAGTTTATGGCCCTCAAAGGCGAAGCAGGGCCCACGTTCATCAGGCTGGTACAAGTAGACACACTCATCCCCGGCTACAATGAACTGCAGGTCCTGAGAAGGGTCACTTAGGGCTGAGCAGTGCAGGCCACAACCATGGGTGTCCAACTCCACACGAGGATAGTCCTTTCCAGAAACTATATAGGACTGCCAGAAGTAAGAAAGGGGTTAACAGGCTCCCTTTGAGGAGGTAGCACCTAAGCCTTCACAAGGGTATTCCCATCTCCACGTTGGCTCTCTCTTTTCCCTCTTAGCATTCTAAGACTTTTCTTTTGGCTTCTTCATTAACTATCACCCATCTTTTAAATACGTATGCACAGACCACATTTTCTTTCTCTGTATCACTACCTAGTACAGAAATTCTGCAAGAAATGCAATAATCTTTTACCATTTTCTCAAGAGTATTTCCTGAGAGAGTAAGCTGTTATAAATTAGGAACATCAGGAACCAGAGAGTAAAAGAACTTGTCCAATGTCTCTTAACAGTCAGTTAGAAAAAAAACCAATTCACATATTTTTACTACAAGCCCAGAGTTCTCTTCCTAAGTCAAGAAATAAAATATTAAGCCGGGCAAATGGTTCAAGCCATATGATGAAAATTTTAGAATCCTATCTCTCCTGTCAATTCCTTATTCTAGCCCCCTGAGCAATGCAGGGTTTATTCCTGCCTGTCCCTAAGAGTCGAGACCTGGATCATACCTGGACATTCTCTGTTGTCACAACAAACAAGTGAGTGGTCTTTCCTGCTTGGCGAAAGGCCAGTCCAGTAACAGGATAGTTGCCCTTGTGCAAAATCTGGGTCTTGCTATGCCGGTCCCGGGTGATGTCTCCTTTGTTTAATGTGACACTGCCATCTGTGAAACCTGTAGGAGAACAAGGCGCACTTCAGTGAGGCTGAAAAGATCAGAAGGTAAAGAGGAGAAAAAAGACCATATGACACACCCAGAGGTGACAAGCTTTCTCCTCATACACAACGTCTCTAATGGTTAGCCTGAATATCAGTACTCAATGATTCATTTTCAAAGAACAAAATTAAATGCCTTTCCATTCCAAACTTTAATATCTCAAAGGCCTTCAGTGGCTCATGAAAACAATGATAAGCTACAGAAGTAACTCTGAAAAAAACCTGTAAAGAATCTGGGAGTGTTAGCTTTGACTTCATTCTGCTTACCGATGGCCATAAAGTTGAGATTTTCGTGTACAGTCAAACAGGACACAACAGTTGGCTCTGTCCCTGGGATGGCAGGGAAAATTCGAGTACACAGTGGATTGCCACCATCTCTCTTTTCCAGGTTCCAGATCTTCACCTGTGGACAGATCTCAGAAGTGTGAATGCTAGTCACCCTCCCACAAAAAAAAAAAAAAAAAAAAATTCCCAGGCTTCTGGATCTTTCTTGTTTCCTTTCTGGGACTCACCAGGGGGTTGATGCCCTCTTCATCTTCCCCAACAGATGCCAGAATATTGTGTTGCTTCAGTTGGTACAGGTGTGTCACCCGTAGTTTGTAGGCCTGGAAGCCTGTAAGCTGCAAGGAGCGTGGCAAGAACCAGATCTGGCCTTCCATATGTAGAGGGTAGTCAAGGAGCCTCCTTTTCAAGGAGAGATACTTATATTTAGACGAGAACCTAGATAACAATTACATGTATATAGCTCTTTAAAATATTAAAGGATTTTTCCACATGTCATCTCATGGGACTCCTTATCTTAAAAATAGTGAAATAGGTCAGAGTTTATTGGTAGCAACAAGAAGAAAACAGCAAACTCCTGGTTACATTTACTTCCTCATCCACAACACCGGGCAGAGCAGATAACGACATCTTACATATTCATCCTTTTAAGCCAACTTGCGATCAGGTTTTTTGGGCAAATAACCTTACCAAATTGGCATTTACACCCCTTCTACGGATAAGGAAATTAAAGCCCAGAGAGGTTAAATGACTTGCTCAGGATTGCTTAGTTGACAAGTTAGAGAATGGACTTCCTTATTCCCTCAGACCACAGAAGAGCTCTCGGCGCCCATGTAAAGGAAAGTGGTGCGCAGCACGAACCCCTCTGATGGACAGATTTCATGCTAGCTGGATCTCTTCAGGGATCCCGGGAGGGAAGAGGCAGCTCCAGAGGAAGGATATCTCCAAAGACCAGGCTCCCTCGGCCCGAGTCGCAGACAGTGATGCCAGGAGGCAGGCAAAGGAACTTGGAAGCAGCGGATCCAGAGGCAGGTGCGGCCCCGGGAGCAGCCCCATCACTGCCCAGCGGTTCCTTCACCAGCTCCTTGTCGAAGAAAACGAAGCGCCGCCACTGCAGGTAGGCCGCCATCTTGGCTAAAAGCCCCGCCTCCGGGGGCGAAATCACGTGAGCAGAGCCGGCTGATCACGTGAGCAGAACCTTCCGGGAGCGTGCGTGCACAGGCGCTCTCCAGTCGGGGTGACAGCTTCCCGCTGCTGGGAGAGTGGGCGGGGCTGCGCGCGGTTGCCCTAGCTACGCAGTGTGCGAATTTGCCAGATCTGACTGTAACAGCGCTGGATGAAATGATTAAGAGCTGAAATCTTCACCTGTTTGAGCATCAGTTTCCTCCTCTATAAAATGTGCAGGCACTAAGGGATGAAGATAAGAGACGTCACACGCTTTGTGAATTGTAACCCTCTGTGCCTAAGTGAGTTATGTTTTGACCTCACAGGACTGTTTGAGAGCATAAATGAAACTGTATGTGAAACCAGTTTTTCAGGTGTAGGAGAGGAGAAATAAAATGAAAAGTTTATGTCTGCCACCAGACACAGATTGCGAACCATAATCAATGTTATACTTGTTTTTGTGTCCCCTTGTACGACCTCGTGGCACCTAGTAGACACTCAAAACATGTTTCTTAAGACCCTGGACCTTCTCCCCCTTTCATAGTGGCAGGTGTGGGACAGAAGCAGAACAGAGCAAAAGCCTGCAAGTGGCAGCTTTGAGAGCTGAGTGATTTAACAAGTGGCAAGTGTCCCAGATACTACATGGCCACTCTCCACTCCCAGCTCTGGCTAAACCAGCTTTGTGTGCAAGCAGAAGATGTCCTCGTGGGCAACTGTAGGTTTACTATTTGTGTGCCGCAAGGAGCTATGTACAGTAGTGACACAGAATCATTTCGAGACAGACATATGAAAAAGTGGCCATTTAGTAATCGTGAAGTCTAATTTTGCAAACTCCCCAACTTTTTATTTTAGAATATTCGACTCTTTGTTCCCACCAGCCTGAGTTCCCTGAGAACAGGTACTTGTTTACCATGAACTAGGTCTAGCAAAGCCTGGGAGATGTCCCACGTTTGGGTGCAGGAATGAATGTGGATGACTATCCTTTTATCCCTTCCTCTCTTCAATCTGGTTTGCAGGGCAGGTAGCATCCATGTGTCTGAAGAGATATATGACAGGAAGAAACTCTCTAGCCACCACCACACACACAGATTTTCTGACCTCCAGCTCAGTTTTTTTTCCCCTCTTTGTCACACAGGGATTGAAACTGTTTCAAGATCCCAACTCATCTGTTCCCCACTGGGTGCAGGGCTGGTGGCCAGTGGGGGTTAAAAAGAAAAGAAAAAGATCAACTCATGCTCAGAAGCACAAATGGAAAGTAGATTGAACTCACTTTCTCCTACTGAGCATAGTCCATAATACTCATTAGAATTTTGAGATAGTATGTTAACATGTCAGTTTTTAAGACTATGACAAATGTAAGTTAAAAGAAGCAGTGTGAAAGCAGGGATGTGAAGAGCAGACAGAGTGCATCTTTGTTGGTTGCTTCTCCTGCTGTCCAATGGCTGAGGCTCCAAGTCTTCCTCTGATGTCTGAATCTGGCTCTGCCTGTGGCCGGTGGGTCCTCTTACTGATGAGGGATGCGAAGGCAGACATTGGCTTGCCAGGGCAACCAACTCTTTGGACTTACTACCTTCCTTCCTTTCCTCGTTTTAACAAATATATATTGGGCACCTCCTACTCCTGTAATTGTATCAAGTGCCCAGAATATAAATGAACAAGACATGGTCCTCGACCACCCCCCTAGGGACATAAAAAGAACTCACAGTAACTAGCCCTTAATTTCATGTAGCAAATTATACCCAACAAAGTACTTTCACTTTTCATGGAATCTTCATAGCAACCATCTGCAGAAGAGGTATCATTATCCCTGGTAAGAAACAGTCTCAAAGAGGTTAAAGTGAATCTCTCTGGGCAAAAATTTCAAAGTTCTTCGGAAATAAAATGAGTTTTTCAGCCCCCTAACCTCTAATTAGATAGTTTGCTGGGGTGTAAAGCTTGATTACACTTGTCAGAACATACACCAGGGTTTGTCTTTTAGTTATACTTGGCTGAATGCAGGAACTTCCGTACAGTGAGGAAGATAAGCAGATAAACTACACAGAAAACAACTGTGCATCCAAATTCCCTTACAGTTCTGCATACTGAGAACTTGAGTTCTGAAGGGACTAAAGATAAAAAAGGCAATGCAAGTCTTTAGTTTGAAATTAAAGAGGTTGCAACTGAGAATCAAGAACGCAGGAACTGGCCAGGCATGGTGGCTCACACCTGTAATCCTAGCACTCTGGGAGGCTGAGGCGGGCGGATTGTTTGAGCTCAGGAGTTCAAAACCAGCCTGGGCAAGAGTGAGATCCCATCTCTACTAAAAATAGAAAGAAATTAATCAGACAACTAAAAATATATTGAAAAAATTAGCCGGGCATGGTGGCGCATGCCTCTAGTCCCAGCTACTCGGGAGGCTGAGGCAGAAGGATTGCTTGAGCCCAGGAGTTTGAGGTTGCTGTGAGCTAGGCTGACACCAGGCACTCTACCCCGGGCAACACAGTGAGATTCTGTCTCAAAAAAAAAAAAAAAAAAAAAAGAATGCAAGAACTGGTCTTGCAATGCCCTCTCTTTTCCCCTTCAGCAAACTGCTGCACATGATGTAAAACAAGTCATAGTCACTGCAATAAAACAGGAAAACTTCTTGTTCCAAATGTAAATTTTCTTTTCATTTTTTTTTTTAATAAGATGGGGCCTCACCAGATTGCCCAC
Source organism: Indri indri (assembly GCA_004363605.1). Taxonomy (NCBI): domain Eukaryota; kingdom Metazoa; phylum Chordata; class Mammalia; order Primates; family Indriidae; genus Indri; species Indri indri. The sequence continues at coordinate 162,657 of RJWJ010000218.1, forward strand.
ACTGATCTTGGACTCCTGGTCTCAAGCAATCCTCCTGGCTCAGCCTCCCAAAGTACTGGGATTTCAGGCATGAGCCACTGCACCCAGCCCAAACTTTTATTTTCTATCAGGTATTTTCATCTGGCTCTCTGCGTAGAAATTATTTTCTAGACTACTGAAAAGTGTAGGTTTTTCTCTTAGTCCCTCCCGCAAAGAGCTAGTAGCAGTTTCTAGTTAGGAGCAAGAAAGTCAATCTAAACATACAGATCTTGTGGTGCAAGAGAGCCCAGAGCTCCAAAGCTACCATGAAATAGGAAAAAGGAGCAATTGGCTGATTATTGACGGTGAAAATCTGGCATACAAAAGGGAAAGTAAATTCCCCATCACCTTGGCAAAGTACTCAATTAAGCTATTAATACCGCAAAAGCCCCATCTTTTAGTCTTACTTCCTCTAGGCTAATAAAGATAAGAAGTTGACTAAAATATATCTGGTGCTTAGTAGGTCCCAAGTACTGTGCTGAGTACTTTACCTCTTTTAATTTTTTTTTTAGAGTCAAGGTCTTGCTCTGTTGACCAGGTTGGAGTACAGTGCCTCGATCATAACTCACTGCAACCTCCAATTCCTGCGCTCAAGCGATCCTCTTGCCTCATCCCAAGTAGCTGTGACTACCGGGACACCACCATGCCCAGGTAATTTTTTAATTTTTTCATAGAGATGGGGTCTCACTGTGTTGCCCAGGATGGTCTCGAACTCCTGGGCTCAAGCAATTCTCCTGCCTCAGCCTCCCAGAGTGTTGGGATTATAGGTGTGAGGCATGTGCCTGGCCTCCTTTAATTTTCACATCAACCCTGTGAAGGCACATACCAGTATGCCTCTTTTAATGATGAGAAAATTTAGGCTCAGGAAAGCTAAGCAACTTTCCTAGAGTTACACAGGTAGGAAGTAGTAGAGTTCCCAGGCAAACCCTGGTCTGTCAACCCCCAAAGTCCTGTATTCTGGGTGCTCAATTTAATTACTTTTTTGAAATAATTTTTTGTAGAGACCTCCCACCTCAGCCTCCCAAAATGCTAGGATTACAGGTGTGAGCCAGCACACTCAGCCTCATTACTTTCTAAGAACAAACACTCAAGTCCATAAACTCGTTCATAAGTCTGAGTGATTGTTCTATGTGATCATGAAGTCACAGAATTCAAGAACCCTAAAAATATTGCTTTCCTTTGTTTTTTTTCTTTTCTTTCTTTCTTTCTTTTTTTTTTTTTTTTTTGAGACAGAGTCTCCCTCTGTTGCCTGGGCTAGAGTGCCATGGTGTCAGCCTAGCTCACAGCAACCTCGAACTCCTGGGCTCAAGCAATTCTCCTGCCTTAGCCTCCCAAGTAGCTGGGATTACAGGTGCATGCCACCACACCCAGCTAATTTTTCTATTTTTAGTAGAGAAGGGGTCTTGCACTTGCTCAGCTGGTCTCAAACTCCTGAGCTCAAGCGATCCTCCCACCTCGGCTTCCCAGAGTGCCAGGATTACAGGCATGAACAACCACGCCTAGCCAAAAATTTTTTATTGAAGTATAACAACACACAGAAAAGTTTCATAATATGGCCTTCTGAAATTCCACAAACTAACTGGACACACCCATTTCAACCAGCAATAAGAACATTGCAGCACCCCAGAAACTTGCCTCATGCCCTCTTCTAAACACTACCTCCCCCCAAGGGTAAGCACCATCCTGATTTCTGTCAAAATAGCTTAGTTTTTCCTCCTTTTAAACTTGATATAAGTGAAATCATACAGTATGTATACTCTGCCTTCTTTCACTCAATATTATGTTTGTGGAATTCATTTAAGTTGTCCCGTGTAATAATAGACCATTCATTCTCATTTCTGTATAGAATTCCATCGTGTGAATCTACCACAATTCATTAATCCCTCCAACTGTTGGTGGGCATTTGGGTAATTTTCAATTTGGGGCTGTTATGAATAAAGCTGTTACCAATAGACTCTTGGTGAACATATATAGGCATTTCTTAGGTATAAACCTAAGAATGGGTTGGCTCAGTGACAATTTTTACAACTTCTCCTGGCCCAGGATGGAAGTTAGTCAACACTGCCCTCAGCCCATCACGTAGTTATTCTGGACAAGAACTAGTGAATTCACCTGCCTAAGTCAATCTAAATCAGGGGTTTCACATTAAAATTTTCCCTTTGTTCTACAACTTGTTCTTGTGAAATACTATTCTTTCTGGTCACAGAGCAAAACAGGTGCCTCCCCAGAGCATTTGCACCTGCTGCACCTCCCAGGGGGACAGATAACAAGGCTGAGAACTGCAGCTGCAGTAAACCATGCTCCCACCAGGGGTATTCTGGGGTTGGGAGCTCTCTTAGGAGCAGGGTAGACTGACTTTCTTAGTCTCCTAATCTGAAGTCATCCAATATGGTTTTGTTTTGTTTTTTTTTTTTTTTTGAGACAGAGTTTCGCTTTGTTGCCCGGGCTAGAATGAGTGCCGTGGCGTCAGCCTAACTCACAGCAACCTCAAACTCCTGGGCTCAAGCGATCCTCCTGCCTCAGTCTCCCGAGTAGCTGGGACTACAGGCATGCGCCACCATGCCCGGCTAATTTTTTTTTGTATATATTTTTAGTTGTCCAGCTAATTTCTTTCCATTTTTTTTAGTAGAGACGGGGTCTCACTCTTGCTCAGGCTGGTCTCGAACTCCTGAGCTCAAATGATCCACCCGCCTCGGCCTCCCAGAGAACTAGGATTACAGGCGTGAGCCACCACGCCCGGACCAATATGTTTTTAATAAGTACATGAAACTATGAATATATTTGTTTTCCAACAGAGTGTGACTTCTCTGAGGATAAGGACAAGCCCATACCCACCTCTGGATTCCCAGCACGTAGCACAGTACTTGTGTATCACAGCAGCCCAATAAGTGTTAAAATGAATGCTCTCTGTTTGAAATGGACAGGAAGAATCTACTGGATAATTGGCCAAAAGTAGAGTCGATTACCAAGAAACAAAATCTTTCTCTGTGGAATTCAACTGAAAACTTGTATGTCCACCATTATGGCTAAACAAATCCCATGCTTAGGAATGTTTTACAGCAGTAAACAAGGTGGTGAGTCACATTGACATGGAAAATGTTCCATAATTTATTATTACTTAAAAAAACACCAAATTGCAAACAATAATTGTATAACATTTTATGGTTTAAAAAAGAGAAAAGCTACTTTTTTTTTAGAGACAGGGTCTCACCATGTTGCCCAGGTTGGAGTGCAGTGGCACAATCATAGCTCATTTTAATCTCCAACTCCTGGACTCAAGTGATCCTCCTGCCTCAGCCTCCCAAGTAGCTAGCTGGGACTACAGGTGTGCACCACCTCACCCAGCTAACTTTTAATTTTTTTTGTAGAGGCGGGATCTCACCATTTTGTCCAGACTGGTCTGGAACTCCTGGCCTCAAGCGATCCTCCACCTCCACATAAAAGGTACATGTTTCTGCCAGCGCGGTGATTCAAGCCTGAAATCCTAGCACTCTGAGAGGCCAAGGCGGAAGGATCACTTGAGCTCAGGAGTTCGACACCAGCCTGAGCAAGAGTGAGACCCCATCTCTACTAAAAATAGAAAAAATGAGCTGGGTGTGGTGGCCTGTGCCTGTAGTCCCAGCTACTCGGGAGGCTGAAGCAGGAGGATCGCTTGAGCCCAGGAGTCTGAAGCTGCAGTGAGCTATCATGACCCCAACTGCACTCTAGCTGGGGCGACAGTGAGACTCTGTCTCAAACAAACAACAAATGAAAAAAAACCCTACGTTTCTGGAGAGACATTTATGTGTGTGAATAGAAAAGGCCTGACAGGTTACACACCACTCTGATAACAGCAATTACTTCCAGAGGAGAGAGTGAGAGGTTGTGTTGGTGTCAAGATTAAGCTTCATTTAGAATGAATTTTTCCGAGATTACATTTGTGTGTTATTTGTGTAATTAAGTTGTGTTAAAATTTTAAGCGAATTTCTCTTTATTTCTACCAACTTCCCTGCTACCTAAATATTCTTAAAAGAAAGAACAATAGACTCTCCCTGGTACTGCCAGTAGGCTTCCCTTCTAAGCAGAGACACCCAACTACTATCTCTCCACCTACCTATAATGAAAAAGGTAAAGGGACAGATGAAAGTTCCTTAAACAAGCTTGGGTTTGACAAAGTCCGGGCCATGACAGCCAGGGCCTTCAACAGAGCCTTCCGTGAAGAGAGGCCAAGGCATCGATTTAGTAAGAGAGAAAACAGGCGACTGATGTCCATTCACATTTAAGAAAAGTGCGTTCTCCAAGGACCGCGCACATTTCTATGGAGCTATAAGGTAACAGAGGAGGGAGTGAGGTGCTTTAACTCCATGACAGGAGCAGTTAGAGAAGGGACGGTATACAAGATCTAATGGAACAGAAATAGAAGCTAGTGCACATATGTTCAACCAATTATAGCTTAACAAAAGTATCTTTTGTAGCACTGCACAGTTTGGAATATTCTTTCTCATACAAAAGAGGCTTAGAATAAGGAGTCCAGGCCAAATTCTGCCCCTAAGACATTGGTTATCTCCCACCCATCGGCGAACATTTTTTTGTGGCTTAAGTTTCCTCAATGAAACAGAGGGCGGTTGGGGCAGACCAGGCTCGAAGCGCAGCCATTCTCTGTCTATCCAAAGCCAAGGGCAGCTGAGAATCAACCGCTTAGCAAGCGCCTCTTCCGCGTGGCTGCGGACGCGATGCCCATCATTTCTATTCCTCGCTGGGGCTCCCCGGGTGACCGGAAGAAGAAACCCGATTGTGGGACTGACCGTGCGCCCCACTTGCTCCAGGCGCGAGTCACTCCCGAGCCCCGGCAGTGATGCATCCAGCACTGAGGCCGGAAAAGGTCCCGCGGACGCCCTGGGGCCGGCGCTGGGGAGGAGGGAGCGGAACGCGCCGACCCGGTGACGTGGTCCAATGCCCGGCCGGCGGCGGCAGTTTCTCCCAACTGGTGGCCTGACCCTCGCCGCCCCCCGGGCAAGGCCGGAGCAGGAGGAGGGGGCGGGCCCAGGACGTGGCCCAATGGGAGCGCGCGCCGGGCGGCGGGGGCGGGGCCGGGCGTGCGGTGGTGAGCCCGGCGGCGGAGTCTCCAATGAGCGCGCGCCGCGTCCGGGGCCGGCTGGTGCGCGAGACGCCGCCGAGAGGTTGGTGGCTAATGTAACAGTTTGCAAACCGAGGGGAGTTGTGAAGGGCGCAGGCTGTGGGGCGCGCTGCCGGCCTCGTGAGTACGTCCGTGCCGCGTTTGTCCCCGCTGGGGCTACAGGAGCGGAGGCAAGAGGTAGCGGCGGTGGGGATGGAGATGGGGGCCGGCCACCCCTCCTAGGGGACGCAGCGTGCTAGCTCCGGGGGCGGGTCGGCAGCTAGAGTGAGGGCCGCACGGACGCCGGTGCGCTTGGCCACATACTGTGGGCCCCGCAGCTCGGCCCTCGGGCTGCCCCCACGCGCTAGGGGTGGGCCGGGATCCGTTTCCGGGAGTGGGAGCCGCCGCCTTCGTCAGGTGAGGCTTAGGTGAACACCGGGGACCCGATACCCTTCCCGTGAGGAACCTGACTGCTGTCGGCACAGTGTCTGTGTGGACAGCCGGGCTGGGGAGTGGGCTGGGGAAGGGGAGTGGGCGGGACAACCCGCAGGGATGCCGAGGAGACAGGCCCTTCTTTCATCCCAGCCACCCCCAACGTCATCACCTCTCAGTTCCCGTCCAGGCCCAGCCTGCCTTTCCCCACCAGCGGGGAAGCTCCAGGTGTGGGGAGTAGTTGAGCCCTGGGCGGGGATCCCTGGCCCCACCCCAGGTGTCTTGAGGACAGACTCAGTGCTACTGTGCGCCACTTACTGCCTGTGCAGTGGACGGAAGGCTCTGGTCTCTTGTCCTAGTACCTTCTCTGTTTAGGGATGTGGTGCAGCTGAGGACCGAACTATTTCACTTGGGCCTTTGTGTGGGCACTTTTGGGGATGATTAGAGAGTGGTTGGTACTCATCAGGAGGGAGGGAAGGAGATGTAGGCTGCTCTGCCCTGTGTGAGGATGGGGTAGGTATGAATCTTACAGCTTCTCCCTTCTTAGATGTGGTTCTATCTCCTTCACTAAGGGCATCCAGTTACAAGTGGTTTTTTCCTTCTCCCCCAGGGGCACAATGGCAGCCACAGTCAGGAGGCAGAGGCCAAGGAGGCTAGCCTGTTGGGCGGTGATAGCTGTGCTCTTGGCAGACCTGCTGGCACTGAGTGGTATGTACCCCAGCAGAAGGATTGAAAGAATACATGAGTGACTGATACGTGGTGGGAAGGGAGCATGAGGCTCCTACACAGAAGTCTCTCGATTGCTGTGCGCAGGCTTTTTTCTTTGCCTTTTTCTGTTTTCGTTTCTCCAGGGAAAGTGGTATGCTTTGATTAGAGGGGCCTCAGGAAGGTAAGTGAAGGGGGCTAATTGATAAACCTGTTTTCCCTCCAGACACGCTGGCAGTGATGTCTGTGGACCTGGGCAGTGAATCCATGAAGGTGGCCATCGTCAAGCCTGGAGTGCCCATGGAAATTGTCTTGAACAAGTGAGGGTGGCCCCAGTGTCAAGGGTGGGGAATGAGGGAGTCTGGGCTCCAGGTGGGTGTGTACTCTTCATAGACCCACAGCTGATTTTGGGGTGTGTGTGTGTGTGTGTGTTGAGGCTCCTGAGTCCACACCCTGCTGCAGGCATCTGGGCCCAATGTCTCTTTTCCTTAGGGAATCCCGGAGGAAAACCCCAGTGACTGTGACCCTAAAAGAAAATGAAAGATTCTTTGGAGACAGTGCAGCGGGCATGGTAAGCTAGCAGCTCCCCTTCCCAGAGTGGTGGGCAGAGGAAAGGAGATGGTAGACCCCAAAGTCTGTTTCCTTACCAATCTCTGTCATGTAAGAGATAGGTGATGGTGGGCTTGGCAGCCTAAGACTGTGTTCCTTCACCTCTCAGGCCATCAAGAATCCAAAGGCTACGCTACGTTACTTCCAGCACCTCCTGGGGAAACAGGCAGATAACCCACATGTGGCCCTTTACCGGGCCCGTTTCCCGGAGCATGAGCTAAGCTTTGACCCACAGAGGCAGACTGTGTACTTCCAGATCAGCTCGTGAGTGTTCTGTTGGGGAAGGTGGGCTCAGCAGCCCTGCTGTGCTCATCACTGCCCTGTGTTCTTGATTGTTCTGCCTTAATGCCTGGCTGTCCTTGTCTCCACCTACCCTCTCTCCCCTCAGGCAGATGCAGTTCTCACCAGAGGAGGTGCTAGGCATGGTTCTCAATTACTCCCGTTCCCTGGCTGAAGATTTTGCAGGTGAGTGGCCAGGTCAGCCAGTGGTGGCCAGGCTCCCCAGGATTTAAGGCAGTGATTCTCAAACAGGAGCAGTTTAGCATCTCAGGGAATATTTGGCAATGTCGGAAGACATATTTGGGTGTCACAACTAGGGCATCTAGTGGGCCTGGGTGACAGAGCAAGACCCTGTCTCCAAAAAAAAAAAAAACAAACAAAAAAAACCATATCTGCCACCAAATGTCAGTAGTGTCAAGATTGGAAACACTCATCTAAGATATGGAGCTGGTGGAACCCTGTTCTGTTGTCCTCTGTAGAACAGACCATCAAGGATGCAGTGATCACTGTGCCAGCCTTCTTTAACCAGGCTGAGCGCCGAGCTGTGCTGCAGGCTGCTCACATGGCTGGCCTCAAAGTGCTGCAGCTCATCAATGATAACACTGCCACCGCCCTCAGCTATGGTGTCTTCCGCCGGAAAGATATCAACACCACTGCCCAGGTGAGCCAGGGAGGCCTCCTGACCAGACATACAGGTTGGCTGAGTCTGAGGATGGAGGCTATGAGGTCCATTTTGCATCTTGTTTGCATGGCTGGCCCTTGGAAAAATGCAGCAATGGTCTCTTCTCAGCCCCTGTTGTAGTTATTCGGCTTTACATTGAGAGGCAGGCAGCCCCTTGGAGGCAGTCATGCCCCCTGCAGCTTGATAAGATTCCTGTGACAGTTGCTTTAATGTCTCTACAGAATATCATGTTCTATGACATGGGCGCAGGCAGCACCGTGTGCACCATCGTGACCTACCAGACTGTGAAGACTAAGGAAGCGGGGATGCAGCCACAGCTGCAGATCCGTGGAGTGGGGTAAGCAGGTGCTAGGAGGAGGGCTTCTTGTTAAGACCCTTGGGTCAAGGGTTTCTTCTTGGAGGAGCGAATGCTTCACTCTCCTGCTCCCTGCAGGAATGCTCTCCTGGATAAAGCATCAGTCATCATTGGGGACCACTCACAAAGTGTAAGGGGAAGCTGGAGAGAAGAGGAGGATATTTTGGGAAGATTGAAAGGCAGGGAACTTCCTGAACTTAAGGAAATCCACAAGGCTGCAGGCTATATGTAGGGTGTCAGATTCAATCATTTTTTGATCTCCTGTCATTTACGGTTTACTTAAATAACTCACCACGGTTGTCTTAGATTTCTTGAACCCATCTTTTCTTGTCCATCTTCACCATTACCACCCTTGTCTAAGCTACTGTCGCCTCTTACCTGCAGAATTAAAAAAGATCTCCCTGTTCTTAGTGATGTCTACTTTCAGTTCTTTCTCCATATTGCAGCCAAAGGGTTCTTTTTAAAATGCCAATCTGATCGTGACCTGTTTCTTTAAAAACCCTTCAGTGACTCCAAAACTTTTCCTGTACCTGTCTCAGCCCTGCCTCCCACAGCTAACTCCAGCCCTGAGCCCTCTTGCTCTTTGAGCCCCAGTGATACTTGCCCTCCTTTGGAACTTGCTGTCCTCTCTCCCACCTCAGAGTCTTCACAAGCTCTGTTTCCTCTGTCCAGAGCGTTCTTTCCTCTCCACCTAGTTAACTCCAGCTCATCTTTCAGGTTTCAGTTCAAGCATCATTTTTTCAGGGAAGCTTCCCTGGACATTGCTCAATAGCTCAAATCTCCCATGCACGTGTTCTACTAGCATTGTCTGCAACACCTTTATAATCCACGGGGTGGTTATAAGTTCACATTTATGTAGTTATTCAGCTTTTTGGCCTCAGAGACCCTGTCTCTCCCCACTTTCTGCCACCACATTTGTGTTCCCAAAGACAAGTACATAATTGATGCTGAGTAAATACTGTTGAATGATTGGGTAGATGAACTATCACCATGAGATGTCACCTGTGCTGTGATGAGTTGAGGACAGAGTGTGTGTCCACACTTGGGGCATTGGGGTGAACAAGGTCCCCCAAAGCAGGGGAAAGGTGCCCTGTGAGGATGACAGGCTGCTGTGCAGATGCTGGGACCTTATGTGTGCCTCACGTTTTTTTCTTCTCCCTTTTCTGAACAGGTTTGACCGCACCCTGGGAGGCCTTGAGATGGAGCTCCGGCTACGCGAGCACCTGGCTGGGCTTTTCAATGAGCAGCGCAAGGGCCAGAGGGCAAAGGACGTGCGGGAGAATCCTCGTGCCATGGCCAAGCTGCTGCGTGAGGCTAATCGGCTCAAAACCATCCTGAGTGCCAATGCTGACCACATGGCACAGGTGCCCGCATGTGGCTGGTTTGAGGGCAAGCTTGTCCCACCTAGAGGGTGGAGGACCCTGCTACCTATCAGCTGGGCTGCTTGTGCCTGACATGGCCCGTTCCATTCTTCATGTCCTTCTGCCATCCTCCCAAAGTCCTATTCCCTTGGTTTCTGTCCTGCCCACCCAGAGAGCAGAACCTGGGTGAGAACTCTCTGACACTCCTCATCCTCCCCCAGATTGAGGGCCTGATGGACGATGTGGACTTCAAGGCAAAAGTGACTCGAGTGGAATTTGAGGATTTGTGTGCAGACTTGTTTGATCGGGTGCCTGGGCCGGTGCAGCAGGCCCTCCAGAGTGCCGAAATGAATTTGGTGAGGGGGCAGGGGGAGGGGTGCTGCCCGGTGGGGAACAGGGTAGGAGACACGTGGGACGTCAAGGGAAGAGTCAGTGCTGAGGAGGCGGGTTAACTGTGTGCTCTCCCACCCCTTGTTCTTTCCTCCTCTGCAGGATGAGATTGAGCAGGTGATCCTGGTGGGTGGGGCCACTCGAGTCCCCAGAGTTCAGGAGGTGCTGCTGAAGGCTGTGGGCAAGTGAGTGTGGGGGCATGGCTGCAGGGCTGAGGGGAGGGAGTCCAGGCTGGGTGCTCCAGGGTCGGCGGTGCTAAAGCTTGGGACTTTCCTAGGGAGGAGCTAGGGAAGAACATCAACGCAGACGAAGCAGCCGCCATGGGGGCTGTGTACCAGGCAGCTGCACTCAGCAAAGCCTTCAAGGTGAAGCCCTTTGTAGTCCGCGATGCAGTGGTCTACCCCATCCTGGTGAGTAAGCCGGACTGATCAGGCCACAAGCTCCCTTTACCTCTCCAAGTGGGATCTTCCCTTCTGCTTTAGCCCGTGCCTTTTTCTTTCTGCTAAGAGATGTCCCCTGTTCCCTACCTGAGAACCTGCCCTGCTTCTCCAGTGTGCTTTCTCTCTGCCCGCTGTGTAGGTGGAGTTCACACGGGAGGTGGAGGAGCCTGAAGGGGTTCGCAGCCTGAAGCACAATAAACGTGTCCTCTTCTCCCGGATGGGGCCCTACCCTCAACGCAAAGTCATCACCTTTAACCGCTATAGCCATGATTTCAACTTCCACATCAACTACGGTGACCTGGGCTTCCTGGGGCCTGAGGATCTTCGGTGAGGGGCTGGGGGGCAAGATGGGAGCTCCAGGGAGGGGGAGGCTTGGCTGCCAGATGACCCAAGGGGTGAGGGAGGAGGTGGGGCCTGCAGGGCTAAAACGGGGGAAGTGGGCTGCAGGGTTAGGGTTAGGTTGTAAGCAGCTTCTCTGGAGAAGGCTTCTATCCTCCTGGGTGTGTCCTGGGAGGGGGCCCCTGACATCTGTGCCAGGAGGCCGTGTAGTCTAGAGTTGGAGATAGGCTGGGCGGGTCTCCTTGAACTCCTATTTCCTTCCCAACCAGGGTATTTGGCTCCCAAAATCTGACCACAGTGAAGCTAAAAGGTGTGGGTGAGAGCTTCAAGAAGCATCCCGACTACGAGTCCAAGGGCATCAAGGCCCACTTCAACCTGGATGAGAGTGGCGTGCTCAGTCTAGACAGGGTGAGAGCAAAAGGGGACCCCCGGTGCAGGGCAAGGGCCTAGGCCCTGCCAGCCTTTTCCAAAGCAAGTTCCATGTGGTATTAGGACATGATCACCAGAGAAAGGGTTTGAGAATCAGATAAATCTTGGCTCTAAACAGAGCTAAGCAGTGATCTGGTGTGAGCCACCTCATAGAGTGTAAATGCTTGTGGGCGTTGTAAATTTCTTAGAGGGAGCTATAGAATGGCTGAGGAACCCATTTTTGAAGAACAGTTCTGGGGATTAGTGTCTTTTAGAATATAGTGTGGGAAATGACAGCTGAGACTATCAGTGGGTAGAGAAGCGAAGAGCTCTGAGGGGAAGAGGAGCGAGGATCCTGTGCTCCGAGGGCTCACAGTCAAAGCAGGTGGGCGACCATCCTTGAGTCCTTAGAAAAGTCAGGTGCTACTAGTCCTACCCAGCTGCGAGGCACGGGGTATGCATAAGCAGACCCCACTTCAGGAGGGTGTTTGTGGAGAAAAGGTGGCTTAGCTTGTGTGTTTCTTCACGTTGAACCTGTTTTCAGGTGGAGTCTGTATTTGAGACGCTGGTGGAGGACAGCCCAGAAGAGGAATCGACCCTTACCAGTAAGATGAGCACGTGCACGATGTGTGTCCGTGTGTGAGAATACACTTGTGTGCAGTTTGGGCAAGTGGACGGGGCATTGCCCCTGGGTGGGGAGGCAGAGTCACTGCTACAGTCCCCTTTTGAGTCTTTGGGCTTTTTTTCTCCCCTAGAACTTGGCAACACCATTTCCAGCCTGTTTGGAGGTGGTACCACACCAGAGGCCAAAGAGAACGGCACTGATACTGTCCAGGTGAGCTCAGAACAGAGCCAGGAGAGCACGGAGAAGGGCGTATGGTGGCAGCAGGGACAGGGAGTGGGGGTGGGCCTCCCCCACCTCTCAGCCCATGCCAAGGTAGCCGTACGCTCCTCGGGCTCCTCTGGGCTCTGAGTGGTTCCCTGTACCCGCGCTCCCAAGGCCCACTCCCCTCGTCCCCAGGTGCGCTCCCTTTGTCCAGCAACTCTGTTGCAGTCCACACAGCCCACTCTCCGCTTCCATACAGTTGTCACCTGTCTACCCCCAAGCTGTATCCTGGGCGGTGCACACCTTCAAAGCAGAGCCAGGGACTCTGCCTGTGACTGTTACGCGGGCCTGTGATTGCTTCCCAGGAGGAGGAGGAGAGCCCTGCAGAGGGGAGCAAGGACGAGCCTGGGGAGCAAGTGGAGCTCAAGGAGGAAGGCGAGGCCCCAGTGGAGGATACCTCTCAGCCCCCACCCGCTGAGCCTAAGGGGGACACAGCCCCTGAGGGAGAAAAGGCCCCAGAAGAAGAAAATGGGGACAAGGCTGAGGCCCAGGTGAGCTGTGGGCAGTAAGGCCAGCGTGGACCCAGAGGCTAAGGGAGTGGGCGCCTACTTTGCTTCCCACCCTGCGGTGAATGTAGAAGGGCCAAGGCTTTTCCTGACATTCCCTGCTCTTCCCACCCAGAAGCCAAGTGAGAAGGGGTTGGCAGGGCCTGAGGGCGTCCCTCCAGCCCCAGAGGAAGGAAAGAAGCAGAAGCCTGCCAGGAAGCAGAGAATGGTGGAGGAGATCGGGGTGGAGCTGGTTGTTCTGGACCTGCCTGACTTGCCAGAGGATGAGCTGGCTCGCTCGATGCAGAAGTAAGTAAAGACAGCCAGTGTGTGTGCGCACGTGTGTGTGTGTGTATGTGTAGGCTGGCAGGCTGTGGGATGACCCCCAGGGACAGAGCCGTCTGACGCAGGGTCCGAGTTCGAACCTGCCCTCCCTCTTCCCTGCCCCTCCTTTGTCCCACAGACTTCAGGACTTGACACTCCGAGACCTGGAGAAGCAGGAACGGGAGAAAGCTGCCAACAGCTTGGAAGCATTCATCTTTGAGACCCAGGTCAGCAGGCTGGGAGGCAGCACCCCAGGCCCTGGGACTTGTGCTTTGGGGCATCTGGCTCTGTGAGCCTTGCCCTTGGGCTCACTGCATGCTTGCGCTTGTCTGTGTGTCCCTCCCTAGGACAAGCTCTACCAGCCCGAGTACCAGGAAGTGTCCACGGAGGAACAGCGCGAGGAGATCTCTGGGAAACTCAGTGCCACGTCCACCTGGCTGGAGGATGAGGGTTTTGGGGCCACCACTGCGGTGAGGGGCTTCCCGGGACATGGCGGGTGGGATGGGAGCTCTCTCCTTCCTCTCCCAGGGTAAGAGTGAGGAGAACTGGGACACAAGCCCACAGAGAGGGCTGTGGGGGACCCCAGGCTCTCCTGTCATCCCTTCAACCCCTCTGCCCATCCCGCTTCCGCCAGATGTTGAAGGAAAAGCTGACTGAGCTGAAGAAGCTGTGCCAGGGGCTGTTTTTTCGGGTGGAAGAGCGCAAGAAGTGGCCCGAACGGCTGTCTGCTCTCGATAATCTCCTCAACCATTCCAGCATGTTCCTCAAGTGAGTGGCGCCTGTGTCCTCCTCCTTTATTCAGTCCTGCCTAGACCGCTGACTCCCGTTCCCTGCACCCCAGGCTCCTTCCTCGGGGGGCTGATTTTCTCCTCTTTGGCTTCCAGGGGGGCCCGGCTCATTCCAGAGATGGACCAGATCTTCACTGAGGTGGAGATGACAACGCTGGAGAAAGTCATCAATGAGACCTGGGTACTCACTGTGTGGATACTTACCTGGATAGGTAGCGGGCGCCCTGTGCCAGCCTAGGCTGTGCAGGAGAGGTGCAGATGGAGCCACAGCGGCCCCTGCCTCCAAGCGTAGCACCTAGTTGGGAAGGCAGCTGAGCCCACATTTGATTTGTCCCAGACAAGGGCCACAGCCATGTGTCATGGGACTGGAGGGGCAGCAGAGCCCATCCCTGTGCCGAGGGAGAACGCTGCTCTGGGAGCTGGGGTTTGAGCTGGGTGAGATGGACTTGGTGTGAAACAGAAACTTCTTGGGATGTGTGGGGACCTTTTTAGAGCCAGAACTCAGAAGCCGAGAGGTAAGAAAGGAATAATCAAGGGGTTTGTTCAGCTGCAGTCACTCTGGAGTAGCAGGATGTAAGGCAGCAAGGAGGAGTCGATCGAGCAGTGGGGGACTCCACCGTGGAGAACTGCGAATGCTCTGAGGAGTCCGCCCACCCCCCGGGGCTGAGGGCAGGAGCTGCAGAGTGATTCGCGGTCTGAGCAAGGAGCCTTAGGCTGGTTGGGGGCGTGATTCCACCTGGGACAGAGATGTCTGCTCTCTTCACGGCTAGCTCGGAGCCTATCCTGGTCTCACCCACAGGCCTGGAAGAATGCGACTGTGGCTGAGCAGGCCAAGCTTCCCGCCACAGAGAAGCCCGTGTTGCTCTCAAAAGACATTGAGGCCAAGATGATGGCCCTGGACCGGGAGGTGCAGTATCTGCTCAATAAGGCCAAGTTTGCTAAGCCCCGGCCTAGGCCCAAGGACAAGAATGGGACCCGGGCAGAGCCTCCCCTCAATGCCAGTGACCAGGCGGAGAAGGTCATCCCGCCAGCAGGTGAGGCCGAGTGCCTGATTCCAGGTTCTGCTGGGCAGGCAGAAGGCCGCCTTTCCCTCCTGGGGCTACATCTTCCTCCTGGTTTCCTTCCAGGCCAGACTGAAGATGCAAAGCCCATTTCAGAACCCGAGAAAGCAGAGACGCGTGAGTTGGGGAAGCCATGGTTGGGAACGTGGATGTTGCATTAGCCCAGGGGTAGGCAGATTGGCAGGCACAGCCTGTTTCTGGACGGCCCATGAGCTGAGGATGTTTAAAGGGTTGTTTAAAAAAAAAATAGGCAAAGAAACCAAATGTGACCTACATTGTGAAATATTTACTAGCTGGCTCTTTACAGAAAAAGTTGGCCAGCCCCTCCCTTAGCCTCTTCTTTCTGCAAGGGCTAACCTATTCCTTCCCCAAAGCAGGGTCTGAACCAGTGGACACTGAGCCTCTGGAGCTAGGAGGTCCCGGAGCAGGTGAGGGTGGGGCTGGGGTGTGCTGGGAAGCCCGGCGGGGTCTGAGGGGAATTTCTGCAAAGAACTGGCCAGTTGCCTCTGTTTCACCTGCCGTTACTCCCTTTGCTCTCCCCACCTCCCAACAGAACCTGAACAGAAGGAGCAGCCAACAGGACAGAAGCGGCCTTTGAAGAACGATGAACTATAACCCCCGCCTCCCGTTCCCCATTCATCTCCACCCCCTTCTCCCACCACCGCTATTTATTACACATCGAGGGTGGGGGAAGGGGGTGGGCCTGCCCTCAGGGGCTCGAGTCCTTTTCTCTCACCTGTGATTGGAGGTGTGGGGAAGGGAAGGAAGGGACAGCTCTCACTGGTTCCTTCCGCAGTAGCTCTGTGGTTAAAAACTGAAATTGTTCTCTTCCCCAGTCCCATCCCCTGGTTCCCTGCCCATCTAGGCCCTAAATTTGGGGAAAATCACTATTATGTCTTAATTCTTTGCCTGTGGGTAGGCGAGAGAATGGCTGTCAGTGGTTGTCTGAGACCTGGTGGTGGGAAGGATGTCCTGGGATACTGCGGAGTCCCCTGTCTTCTCCGATCACCCTTCTTTCTCTCCTTGACTCTTCCACCGTGAGAGCAATGTTCCATTCAGGCCAGTGTCTGCAGGGCCTCGGTTACTACATTTGGTTTCTGAGTGCCCATCTATGTTCTTTTCTCCCTCCATGGTCTTCTCTTTCCCTGAACACCCTCACCCACCCACCCCTTCCCATCTGGCTCCTCTTCCCATGGGGTTTCCTTGGCTTCCTGGTGTGAGTTGGGCAGCTCTCTGCCCCTTGCCTAAAGCCCTTCCATCTGGACTGGCTGAAGTCAATGTAGAAGTATTCCCACCTGCTTATACAACCCCTAGTGGCCAGAGTAAGCGGGGACAAAGTGAAGAAGGGAATCCACGGCCTCTCCAGTGAATGCCATGTGTGAGAGCCCTGGAGCTCCCACCTGTGGGCTGTTAGGCCCAGGAAGGCCACCGGGAATGGTTGGTGCAGGATGCCAGCATCCTGCAGGCTCTGTCAAAATCTGCATCTTCCCAGTAGCCTGGAATCCCAGGTTCCTCTGACTACCTGCCCCCTTCTCTCTCCTGCTGCCCTGCCTTTCCCAGACAGAGCTTTCTCACATCCCCTGGTCCCCTGGGCTGACCAAATGTGCTTTCTACTGTGAGCCCCTATCGCAAGACCCTGGGGGAAGGAGAGACCACCACGGTGTGAATGTAAAAATGCCACCTCTTTTTGAGGCAGGCCTTGTGGGTAAAGGAAGGAGGTCAGGGCTGGCCTTCCATTGCTCTGCTAGGATGGAGGGCGGGCCCCTACCCACCATGCCGACATCTAGGGAGCCCGTCCTCCAGTGTTCCACCTGTAGCAGGAGCTAGGGCTGCCGCCCCAGCTCCAGGACAAGAGCAAACCTAGTTGTGTCAGTTATTTTGTCTTTTTTCCCTCTCTCTCTTTTTTTTTTTTTTTTTGCCACATTGGCAGAGATGCGACCTAAGGGTCCCACCCCCACCCTCTCCACCCTGTGTATGTTTGAGTTCTTTTATTAGCAGTTGAAGCTGTTTGGATAGGTTTGAGTCAAATTTTACTTTGCTCCATTGTTAATTGAAAAACTGTTTCAATAAAATATTCTTTTCTACAGTTTGAGTGCTGTGATTTTTTTTTTTTTTTTTAGAGATGGGGTCTCACTATGTTCTCCAGGCTGGTCTGAAACTCCTCCTGGTCTCAAACTCAAGCAGTCCTCCCACCTCAGCCTCCCAAAGTGCCTGTATTACAGGCATGAGCCACCACGCCTGGCCGTGTACTATGGTTTTTTAAAAACGTGTTTATCTCCTGAACATAAGTAATGTTCAGGAAATAATAAGGAAATTTGGAAGATAGAAGTTTGAGTAATACAATTACCTATATTATTACAGCCAGAAGACTATTAACATTTAGTTGAGGTTTGTGTATATAATGTTTTTCATGGAAACAATATCTTGGTATTACTTTTCCCTTAACATTATGTGGATGCCTATATCCCAGGCATTTTTAAGTAACATCATTTTTAAAGTAGCAACCCTGTTTTACAAATAAACCAGTTCCCAGGGATTAAGGAATTGGTCCAAGGAATGAGAGCGTTAGGTGCTTCAGCTAGGATTTGAACCTCATTCTGACACATTAGGCCTTGCTCTGTCCACTCTGCTGCAGGAGTGTGTTGATAAAGATTTGCCGTTAGTAGCGCAGTTGGGTTGTTCATCAGTTAGGATGGAGCCATGTTTTACCAAAGGAGGATCTCTCTTGTCATTAATCCTGTACATGTCTGAGCAACTGAACATAAATTTAATGACCATGAAGATTTTTTTCTTTTCCTCTGAAAGTTGAACAGGTCAGACAAGTTTTGAACATGGAAGTAAAAAAATTTCTTAGAACACTTTCAGATTCACAAAATTGAGCAGAAGGTACAAAAGTTCCCATCTTCCTCCTGCCCCCATGTACTCAGCCTCCCCCAGAGTGGTACACATTTGTTACAGTCAATCTATACTTCATATTATCCAGATCAGGGTGGGGAACCTGTGGCCTTGGAGCCACATGTGGCCTTCTGGATCCTTGAGTGCAGCCTTTTGACTGAATCCAAATTTTACAGAACAAATCCTTTTAATAAAGTGACTTGTTCTGTGAAGTTTGAATTCAGTCGAGGGGCTTCACTTGGGGATCTGGAGGGACACATGTGGCCCTGAGGCCGCAAGTTCCCCACCCCTAATAAAGGTACCACTCTGGTGCGGAGTGTTGATTGTGGGGACGGCTGTGGGTGTATGGAGGCAGGGGGTAAATGGGAACTCTGTACTTTCCACCCAATTTTGCTGTGAACCTCAAACTGCTCTTTTAAAAAGTCTACTTTAATCAAACACCATAGCAAAGCTTATGGGATTCAGTGAAAGCAGTACCCAGAGGGAAATTTACAGCAGTAAATGCCTACGTTTAAAAAGAAATAGTAATATGCACCTTAAGGAACTAGAAAAAGAAGTGCAACCTAAACCCACATGTAACAGAAGGAAGGAAATTAAGATAGAGTGGAGATAAATGAAACAGAGAAAAGGAAAAAACAAAATTAGCTCCTTGAAAAGATCAATAAAATTGACAAATATCTTGCTAGATTGATTAAAAAAGATGATGCAAATTACTAAAATCAGAAATGAAAGGGGACATCATTGTTGATTTTACAAAAACAGAGGATTATACGAGAATACTATGAATAACTGTATGCCAACAAATTGGATAATCTAGATGAAATAGACAAATTCCTAGAAACAAAGGAACTACCAAAACTGCTCAAGAAAAAATAGAAAATCTGAATAGACCTATAAGGAACAAAGAGATTGAAGCAATAATTAAAACGTCCCAACAAAAGAAACCCAGGACCAGAGGGCTTCACTGATGAATTCTACCAAATATTTGAAGAATTAACACTGATCCTTCTCAAACTCTTCCTCCGAATCGAGCTGAGGTAAAATGCTTCCTAACTCATTCTATAAGGCAAGCATTACCCTGATACCAAAGCCAAAGATAAGAAAACTATAGACCAATAGTGCTTATGAATAAAAAAGCAAAATCCTCAGCAAAATACTAGCAAACCAAATTCAGCAGCCTATTAGAGGATATCGTGACCAAGTGAGACTTATCCCTGGAATTCAAGGGTGGTTAACATATGAAAATCAATGAAATATACCACATTAATAGGCTCAAGGAAAAAAAGCACAGGATCATTTCAAGTAATACAGAAAAAGCATTTGAAAAAGCTAACACCCTTTCATGATCAAAAAAAACCCCAAACAAACAGTAAACTAGGAATAGAAGGAAACGTCTTCAACATGGTAAAAGGTTGCATATGAAAAAGACACAGCTAACATCATACTCAATAGTGAAAGACTGGGCTGGACGTGGTGGCTCACGCCTGTAATCCCAGCACTCTGGGAGGCCGAGGCGGGAGGATTGCTTGAGCTCAGGAGTTCGAGACCAGCCTGAGCAAGAGTGAGACCCCGTCTCTACTGAAAATAGAAAGAAATTAGCTGGACAATTAAAAATATATAGAAAAAATTAGCCAGGCATGGTGGTGCATGCCTGTAGTCCCAGCTACTCGGGAGGCTGAGGCAGGAGGATCGCTCAAGCCCAAGAGTTTGAGGTTGCTGTGAGCTAGGCTGACGCCACGGCACTCTAATCTGAGCAACAGAGCAAGACTCTGTCTCAAAAAAAAAAAGTATAAAGAGGAGGAAAAGGATGGTAAGAAGCCATATATACTATAGCATATTGGTAAAGTTCTGAGGCTTTTGTTGGGTGAATTGGAGTCTGGTATCCGTGATGGGCTGGTGGTGGACTCCCAGCGAGTTAGCAGTGAGTGGACGAAGGCTTCTCTGGAGGATCTGCGGGTTTGAGTTGAGAGAAGTGAATCCAGGATGGAATTCCCAGAAGTCTAGCTGCAGTTGGACTAATGATAATTACTTGAAAAGGGCCCTTTCACAAGGGTCGAAGGGGGCCTGTTTGTCCTGGGAGATCTTTGAGTAATACCCAGTCTCCAGGTTGTAAGTGTTGTGGTCCCTTTAAATTAAAAGGTTGAGGCTTAGGAAGGTGTGTATTTGTATATTCCCTAAGGAGTTCTTGAGTCAGCTCAACTGCTGGCAAGTTAAGTGTCAAGAGCAGGTGGGGAAGTTGAGATGAAAGATGACAGGACTGATTGTCCATACATAAATTCAAATGGACTTAGAAACAAAGGCATTAGAGGGGAAATGTGGAATTTGAACTAACTCCATCCCTTGAAATAGGCCCTTATAATCTCACACGCTTGTCTCTTCCACTATAGCCCCCAGGTCTAGAGAGAGGATCCCTGCGGTTTTAGCAGCAGGGCATTGGCAGTGAACAACACGCTGGGCTCCGTGGGATTTAATAGTTTTAAATCCTGGGGATATCAGGCAAACTTGTTATTTACTCAGTACTTGTCATAACTCTGGAAAATAAAGCAAGAAAATCAGTGATGTTTGAAACAAAATGTCACAAAAAATATTTTAGTTCTTTTCATGACATCCTCTTAAAGAAGCAAATTTTGGACCGCAGCTGACCACAAACTGTTAAGAGGAATCAAAGCAAAATAATAGTTGTCTGTGGATGACAAAAATCTTACAAGAGTCACGATTAAAGACACAAAGGAGATTTGGTTATTTCTGTGGCACACAATTCAGCGTATATAATTATTATTGATAATATATCGAGGCATATTATTATAGAATTTTAGGAATCTCATACAGTTTTGGAACAGATATTTACAATATATTTATAGAAATATGAGCCAAAGAAAGTTAAACACCATCTTATATTTGACACTGTATTCCTGTATGGTTTAACATACCAGTAAGCCTAATAAGTTTTTCTTAGACTTTTAGTGGCTCTATTATTAAAAGCTAGTTTGAGGTTAAAAGGACTGAATTTAGAATTTTGTTTTTGAAAAGACTTTCAAACATTACAGGTCTAAAACATTTGTTTAAATAGATTCACGGTCACTATAAAACAATGGCCTTCACTTAACCAAGAGTGACAGTCATCAGAAGGCTTTAAAAGCAATGCAGGAAGTCATATGGGTGTAAATCTTAACCCTCAAAGTTTAGTTTTTTTAATTAGACAAAAAACCAACAAAGACAACACAGAGATTATCTTGACAAAAACCCATGTCTCTCTCAGGCCACCACCAAAAAGGCAAAGAAAAACCACTGGCAGTGTGACTGCTTTTTGTCTGTTTGTCTGTTCTTTATGGGAACCTAACCAAACAACCTGGAGATCAAACCTGATGAAATGTCACCTGAACTATCAAGAGTGTGTCCAGGGTCATGAGTGAACAGTATAACACAGAGGAATGTGAATAAGAAAAACTAGCATTTTGAACAGGGGAACAAACGACTACATTTTTGACCATATTCTGTCATAAAACACTTGTGAAACAGGATCACAGGTTACCATAAAATTATAGTCATTCACCTAGTCAATCTGACAATCAAAAGATTTAAAAAGCCAAAAAGTTTTTACTCTTAGATAGAGAGTGGACTCAGCTTGCAAGGAGGCAAACTGAATCTATCTCTTTTCTCTCCTTCCTCCTGCCCCTTTTTAAAAGGTGAACAAAATATTTTATTATTTTTATTAATAATGCATGAAAATTTGATTTAAAAGAGAAAACCAAATTTTATCTTTGTCTTTAGTTTTATTTTATTATTTTTTTAAATTTTATTTTATTTATTTGTTTTTTTGAGACAGAGTCTCACTCTGTTGCCTGGGCTAGAGTGCCGTGGTATCAGCCTAGCTCATAGCAACCTCAAACTCCTGGGCTCAAGCGATCCTACTGCCTAAGCCTCCCAAGTAGCTGGGACTACAGGCATGCACCACCATGCCCAGCTAATTTGTTCTGTATATTTTTAGTTGTCTAGCTAATTTCTTTCTATTTTTAGTAGAGACGGGGTCTTGCTCTTGCTCGGACTGGTCTCAAACTCCTGAGCTCAAACAATCCGCCTGCCTCGGCCTCCCAGAGTGCTAGGATTACAGGCGTGAGCCATCGCACCTGGCCTGTCTTTAGTTTTAAATGAGTTTTCAATCTTCACACTGCTGTCATAACTGGCTGATTCAAGTGACCTTGAATTAATGCTAACATAGACACTGAGCTTTATCTCAATATTGGTAACTTAGCAACCACAGTTTTAAGCAGGCAAAAAGAAAAGAGAGAGACAGTTTAATAAACTCTACATTTTAACTCTATAGCAGCAGGTTGACCATTTTGAGTTTCAAACTTTTTCTTGATGTAATTTTTTTGTCAGTTTAAATATATGCATAAGAACAGAAATTTAAGAGGTTTCAAACACAAGTCTGACAACACCGTATCAGAGAAGTTTTTAAGAATCTCATCTCATCCAATATTGTAAACGACCTGTCCTTGGTCCAAATGGCATAAAAGCCCAAATGACAGAGACAGAGGATTCCCAGTGTGTATACACAAACAACAAATGGACTGTAGCTTAACAAATAAGCTAGGGAGCATCAAATATAAACAGTCCTACTCTCCCAAGTGGTTGAGGCTTCCAATCCAAACAGGAATTCTTCTGGAACTCCCCAAATGGAGAGAGGAGCTGCCTGTATGAGGTGTATGATAAGGTTAGCATGTTTGACAGAAGTACCTTGAGCAGTGAGAAGTACCTGTTTTTTAAATTGTTGTATGAGAGTATAAGATATAATAGGCATGTTTAGAGTCAGTGAAAATGTTAAATTTTTTTCAAGAATCTGAGAAAGGGCCAGGCACAGTGGCTCACTCCTGTAATCCCAGCACTCTGGGAGGCCGAGGCGGGAGGATCGTTTGAGCTCAGGAGTTCGAGACCAGCCTGAGCAAGAGCGAGACCCGTCTCTACTAAAAAAATAGAAAGAAATTGGCTAAACAACTAAAAATAGAAAAAATTAGCCAGGCATGGTGGTGCATGCCTGTAGTCCCAGCTACCTGAGAGGCTGAGGTAGGAGGATCCCTTGAGCCCAGGAGTTTGAGGTTGCTGTGAGCTAGGCTGACGCCACCGCACTCTAGCCTGGGTGAGAGAGTGAGACTCTGTCTCAAAAAAAAAAAAAAAAAAAAAAAAAGAGCCTGAGAAAGGACGCCTATGGTGTTAAAGGAATTAGGTGTCTGACTGAATCTCAGGATCATTTTCAAGTCCAGGGTGGTGTGGGGAGTGGAGGGGGCATGATAATTAGGGAGCACTAAAAGGAGTGAGCAAAGACTTGATCTCCCAGCAAGCAGAGGAGCTGCAGAGTACATAGGGGGTGCTGTATTTTACCTTCTACTTCGATGATGGAGATAGGGGAGAGAAACAGAGGTCCCGAAAATTCAGGAAGAGCAGAATGAGTGGCTCCGGTGTTGATTAAAATCAATTTGCTTACCTGCAACAGAGACAGTTACCCCAGGCTCGGCCATCTTGATGTTGCAAAGTGGAGCCGGATCTGAAGCTGGGGTTTGACAGTTGGACTGAAGCAGTCCCAGAAGATCCATGGGTATGGAGGGAGCCAGCTCAGGGGAGACCACTGGGTGTGGAAGGCAAGTGCAATCTCCTTTTTCAAGGAGAGGGCACTCTCACTTCAAGTGCTCCTCCTTTTTGCAGTGAGGGTACAGTCCTGGCGGAGCCTGCTTCCTGGGGCATTCCTTACTCAAGTGACCTAATTGTTGGTAGTTAAAACAGAGTGTAGTTCCTGGAGCAGGTTGTGATCCTGGTGTCTTCTTTCCTGAGCCTCTAGGGTATCTTTGTCTCTGAAAAATTTCTCCCATAGTGGTAGCCACCATTTGGAAATCGTCCTTCTGCTCTAAGACCCATTGCGAGTCTCTTTTCCTTTTCTCCTCCCTCTTCTCTTCATCTCAGTTACCAAAGACCTCAGACCAAAGGCCAGGTCTAGAAGTACCACCTGTGGAGTCTAAGGCCAAAGTTTTTGGAGTTTACACCTAATATTGGGGGCAGACTGGGAGATAAAGTGCATTGCTAGGATAGTTTTTCCCTCCCTGCTGTCAGGATCTTGATTAGTATGGAGGCAAAAGGCTTCAGATAGTCCTGAAAGGAAAAGAGCTGGACTTTTATCTTAGCTCTGACTAATTTCCAATGTCTTCTGTCCCTGCAGCCTCCCAGAGAGGGCATTGGTGTACAGGCGGGGAGGGAGTTTGGAACAGTCAGCCAGGGTGAGTGCGCCTGGGTGAGAGTGACGGGGACAGAGAAGAAGAAGGAGAGGGAGCAGGGGGGCCAGAAGAGAAATGTTCTCTGAAGAGTGAAGACAGTGAGAGAGATGCAGGAGTAAGAAGCAACATGTGGCAGGCAGAGTAAAGATCAAGATGTCTAGCAAGTTTAAAGAAAGCCTGAAAGTAGAATTTTATTGCTGAATCAGCAGCAATAAAAATTCAAATGGCAGAATAGCATTATGATTAAGGGATCAATTCTTGGGCAAAATTTCGTCTAATGCAATGCTGCCCATGATGGCAACTAGGAAAAACAAAAGGACGTTATAGGGATGGTCATACGTCAAAAATAAAAGCAGTTTGAGGGGGTCCCTGACTCAGATAACCTTTGGAATTCTTACCGGACATCAGGCATCCCTGAAATCTGACTCCGATTGTGACCTGGAGATCTTCCCCCAAAGGCCAGGAGTCCCTGACTCTGAGTGAAGATTGATGGGGGCAGGAGGCATAAAGCCCTCCAAGGCACCCACCTCCTGGGAAAGTGTAGTTAGGAAGTGTCCTTCCCTGGCACCCTCCCAAGTGGTAGACCCAGCACCGGGTTTCCCATCCTAGACCAAACCAAAAAGCTACCACTCGACCTTGAGTATGTGACCACTTTCAGAGACCAAGAGACTCACCAAATTCTGAATGAGGGCACTGACAATGAAGTCTTTGGAGCTGTGTAGCAGAGGAGGGAGCAGTCTAGAGACAGAAGCAGAAAAGTGACTCAGTTTCCCCATGACAGAGATAGAAAAGTGAAGTCCCTGTGACTTTGCTTCCCCGTACTGGCCACCATACGTAAGGATGGAAAGCTCACTAGCTGCTCATGCCACTGGTGGAGAAAGATTTCTCACACAGAGATAAGGATATATAAAAGTAAAAAGTTTATTTTCCTGAGAAAGAGAGAGAGAGAGAGAGAGAGAGAGAGAGAGAGAGAGAGAGAGAGAGAGAGAGAGAAAGAGAGAGAAAAGGAGGGAGTGGCCATGGCACACAGAGGAAGGAAGTAAGTTCTGGGCCATGAGGCCAAGCAGCTCGCTGTTTTTAAAGGGTAAAAATGGTTTTTTATCGCTCCTTCTGCAGACTGATAACAGAAGCAGCTGTAAAGCTGTTGCAGGTGTTCTTTATTTTTTTTCTCTGTGAGACCAACTTTATCAAAGTCCTTGGAATCTGGTTTTAGCAGGAACTGAGGCAGAGAGTTGGAGTGGGTAGCCTGCACCCCTACTGTCCGTTTAGGGCTCTTCAAGGCTGAAAAAATGAAACTCTTTGAGATAATGAGTTAGGACACAGGTGGGTTTTTGTTATTGTTGTTCTTTTGGGTTTTTGTGGGGTTTTTTGTTTGTTTGCTTTTTGAGATAGAGTCTTGCTCTGTCGCCCCAGCTAGAGTGCAGTGGCGTCATCATAGCTCATTGCAACCTCAAGACTCCTGGGCTCAGGCTATCCTCCTACCTCAGCCTCACAAGTAGCTGGGACTACAGGTGCATGCCAGATGCCCAGCTAATGTTTTTCTGTTTTTAGCAGAGACGGGGTTTTGCTCTTACTTAGGCGGTCTCAAATTCCTGACATCAAGCAATCCATCCACCTCAGCCTCCCAGAGTGCTTGCATTATAGGTATGAGCTACCACACCTGGCTACAGGTGTTTTAAGTAAACATCAAAGGGAGTAGTTGTGAGTTTTCACTTCAAAGGGGCAATTATATGTTGTGAATTTATTTCCCTTACTTTCCGTTTGATAGTTTATTTTCCTGTTATATAGGTTATTAGTAAGGCCACCTTTCACCTGTGTTGCTAGCTTATGTCCCAACCTGTTGTTAGGTTGGCTGCTGTTTTCTGCCCTTACATAGTAACAAGGGCAAGCAATGGGTTGCCCAAGGTAATGCTGAGAGACAGTGAGTTGCAGACCTAAAAACTCTTTCCTGCCCTATCTCCTATCCACAGTGCTGGCTCCCTGCCACTCTGCACTGCCTTCTACCACCCTCGATCCATGCTCTAAACACCTGTTTTCTATCACTTATTTTCTAGGAATGCCTGCATGTTTTGATGTTAATTTGACAGGCTCATCACCCTCTTTCCTACTTCTGACTCTGGACTTGGGTTGGAGCTGGAAACCAGCAGCCCATGCTATTTACATCTTGCCAGAATTACCTGTGTTATTATTATTTTTATTATTTATTTAACAGATAAATGTAGACTTCCCAAAGGAAGGCCTCAAAAAATTGGTTTAAGACTCAGAGTTGTTCCTCTCCACGGAAATCTTTAGTAAAAGGTGAACAATTTATATGATCTGAGGAGAGACCAGAGTATGATTATTATTATTTTTTAGTGTGGTCAAATCTATTGTGCTTTTTTTGGTGATTTCTTCAGTTGTTTTTAAACTGGAAAGTATTTTCTCATCCAGAGACAATTTAGTAGTTTTCCTTTTTTTCTTTTTCTTTCTTTCTTTTTCTTTTTCTTTTTTTAGACACGGTCTTACTCTGTTGCTTATGGGTATAGTGCAGTGGCATCATCACAGCTCACTGCAACCTCAAACTCCTGGGCCAAATGATCCTACTGCCTCAGCCTCCCAAGTAACTGGAACTACAGGTGCACCACGACACCTGGCTAATTTTCTGTTTTTTGTAGAGATGGGGGGGGGGTCTCAGTCTTGCTCAGGCTGGTCTCAAACACCTGATCTCAAGCAATCCTCCCGTCTCAGCCTCCTAGAGTGCTAGGATTACAGGCGTGAGCCACCATGTCCAGCCTGTACAATATGTTTGAATTTTAAGCTAAGTGTCCTTATAAAAGTCAAAAAGTTAAAAAATTAAAAAGTTTATAAAGTAAAAAGTAAGCTAAGTTTAACTTACTATCAAACAAAGAAAACTCTTTCTATAAATTTAGTGTAGCCTAAGTGTATAGTGTTTATAAAGTACTGCACAGTAATATCCTAGGCCTTCACATCTATTCCCCACTCACTCATTGACTCACTCAGAGCAACTTCCAGTCCTGCAAGCTCCATTCGTGGTAATTGCCCCATCTAGATGGACCTTATTAAAAAATCTTTTATCTTGTATTTTTACTCTACCATTTTTATATTTAGACATGTTTAGATCACAAATACATAACCATGTTCCAATTGCCTACAACATTCAGTACAGTAACATGCCATAAAGGTTTGTAGCCTGGGAGCAATAGCCTAAGTGTGTAGTGGGCTGGACCACCTAGGTTTGTGTAAGTGCACTCCAGGATGTTCACACAAAGAAGAAATTATGTAACAACCCATTTCTCAGAATGTATCCCCATCATTAAGCTATGCATGACTATACATTGAATACAAAAAAATCCACGAATCCTCACTGATACTAATCTTTTTTACAGGGTAATGGTGAGGGGAACAAGCTCTTTACAGAAGAATGCCAACTAGTAAATACAGAAGGAATGATAGAATGAGAAAAGTCCCCATTTTCCAACCACCATATTAATAAATGATTCAGGCAAGAATCATCAATGAATGCTAAAACCTTTGAGTGGCTCCCTTCTCCTCCTCTCCCTGCCCTCTCCTCCTCCTCCCCTCTCTGCCCTCCCCTCTTAAAATAAAATAAAATAAAACCTTTGAGCGAAAGATTGTTGGCACAGGATATTTACAAAGTATTAAAGTATCATGCCATAGGTTACTTACTAATTACAAAGAGGAAAAAGTATCTTTACAGTATAGAAGTAAGGTGGACACCATTTTAAGCATATGATCAAACTTATCACATGCCTCCTGAGACATGCTGAGTAGGACATAGCATCATTTACATAATATTTCTGCTCAAATCGTTTAACCCGATCCTTATCATTGCAAGAACAATCAGACAGATCCATATTGAGGGACATTCTGCAAAACGACTGACCTTGAATCTTGAAAACAAAAAAGATTTTAAAACCAGATTATAAGAAAATAAAGAGTTATGATAACTACATGAAATGTATAATCCAACTTAATTGGATTCTGGATTTTAAAAAAGCTCTAAATGACATCTTTGGAAAAATTGGAGACATTTAAATATGTACTATATGTTAGCAAATACATTTCTTCGAGCATGATAATTGTGTTGTGATTATATAAGAGAACATTCTTCTTAGGGCAATACAGGCAGAAATATATAGGAGTGAAGTTTTATGATGTCTGCAACTAACTTTCGGATGGTTCAATAACAAAAACAAATACAAATGTATATTTATACAGAGAGATTAGGCAAACATGACAAAATGTTAACATTTGTTGAGAGGTGAAGAATATTTTTGCAACTTTTCTGTAGGTTCGAACATTTCCAAAATAAAATGATAGGACTGTTAATCTGTGTGGTGGTTACAGAAGCATTAAAAGTAAAAATTCAATGTTAAAAAAATCATTGAGCTGTACATTTAAGATTCATGCACTTTTTGTACTTTATTGTGTGTATGTTAAACCTTACAAATAAAAGGCGGGGGGGGGGGGGGCAGGACTTAATGGCTCCCTACTCTCATATCAGCAGGTTCCTTTGTCCCGGTTTGCTTTTGGAGAAATTCGGTTACCTGGTCCTCTGACCCACCTCGCTGAAAGCACAGTGCCTGGTACACACGAGACTCCTGCGCAGTAGACACCTGTTGAACTAATTAAAGTTCAGCTACACTGTTGTCCCATTTTATGTCATCTTCACTTGCTCCCTTCCCTGACCACCTTCCCTAGTGTAAAACATCTTTGCTTTCCATTTTGGAACATTTACAATTCCTTCAGCCATTCTCCCCTGGGATCCGTGAAAGCCGATCTTGTTGAGGAGAACTCTTATCTAAATTTTCTGAGCTCTTATCTAAATCATCAGTTGAGTCCTACCAGGGAACTATGATGTTGGTAAGAAACTGGAGCTCATAGAGATTACCCAAGGTCACACTGTTAGAACGTAGCGGGTCCAGAATTAGAATTTGAGGTTTACTCCGGGACCCGTCCTTTAAACACTCTGGCTATATTGGTTTATCTCTGTTCCCCCATAGTCTGACCACAGTTAAATTTTCAGATTGTGCTTACTGAGGACTGCATTAATTTCTCACAGAAAATACTGTGCTCCTTCACAAGACCTTTTCCAGACTGTGAGCAACTCGGGAACAATTATGACGTCAGTATTCCGTGTGTGTTTGGTAGTAGAAGGCACTCGCTAAAAATTGGTTTGTTGAATGCACCCAGTAAGGAGTGCTGTGTCCAACCCCTAAGGGGCGCTGTCCTTGTCCAAGGAGCTGCGCGACCCGCAGAATTTGAGACTCCATCCCTGCGGGGGGCGGGACTCCGTTCGCGGGCGCACGAAGAAGGCGACCAGGCCCCCACCCTCGCGCATGCGCAGCGTCCACCGGTTTGCCCCGCCCCGCCCATGTCGGGTTCCCGCCTCCATTCAGGTAGGGGGAGGTTTGCGGGGTAGGGGTTTCACCTAGGGCGGGGCTGGAGGGGGAGTATCAGGTCTTGGGGCTCCCTTGTCCGCGAACCCCAACTTCCGATACAACCTGGAGCCGTTCCTGCAGCTGCAGCAGGCCAATTCCTGGGTCTGGGGGCCACAAAGGCGCTGCCCATGACCAGCACATGCCACCTCTTTTACGTCGCGCCAGTCCTGTGGTCTCCACCTCTGCAGCTTCTGAACCCCTGGCCCTCGTGGTTCCCAGCTCCAGAGTCGGGTGTCCTGGGTAGCTTGAGGACGCGGGCGCTGGGCAGGTGCCAAGATCCCAAGCCCGCCGCCTCTCCTGCCCCTCCCGCCGCCCAGCGCTACCCTGCTAAGGCTGAGCCGCTGGGTGCCAGAAGCGAGGGGCCTCCCGGAGACTACATGCAGTCGCCCGCTCCACTTGCGCCTACGCCTTCTGCTCCAGTTGCTTTCCAATTGAGCGGAAAAGCCGGGGGCATGTTGCCGGGGCCCTGGGAAGCTGGACGGTTCGGCACTACAGCCCGAAGCCCGCCTGTGCACTTTCCCGCCCACAGGCCGCCCAGTCTCTCTGGCTGCGGCCCCTGCCAACGTCCCCCAGATTGGACACCAGACCTTGCAGCCCCCAGCCAGCCAAATGGAAGCTCAGACTGACGTCGCAGGGTAATGGGGACCCAGAGGCAGCTCTGCGTGGCCCCAACGGGACCTCAGCCCTTAGTGGGGCTTTCTGTGTGACACTGTGGGACCCGAAGCGGGGGTGGTTCCCCCTAGCTTACAATTCTGCCACTATAGGAAACAGTTATATTCATTGTGTGCTGAGCATTGGGAGTTACAGGGGTGAGGTCAGCTCTAGAAGGCTTGAAAGTGGGGTGGTTGGAGTATTGTTTAATTGAGTGTGGGTGTGGGGGTGTGTGTGTATGTAGAAACTAACAGTACAAAGTGCAGTGCCTGGCAACCAGTAAGCTCTCAATAAACCTTCCGTGAATGAATGAGAAGGTTTGGTGACTGAGGGAGCAAGGCTGGAGAGGGCAGCTCTGCTCATCCCACCCCTGCCTCCCCTGGGGTCATGCAGACAAAAGTAATTAGGTTGAGGCTTTAATCACAGCTAGTTTCTCAGGGGCGGACCTGGAAAAAGAGGGAAAGGCAGAAATCCTGGGGACATAGGGTGCTGGCCTTGCTCACAGGCCTGCCTCCCTCTGAGACCCCTTCCACCCCCCACGGTTTGGCTCTCAGTAATCTCTTGTTTTCTTGTCTTCCTCAGGACACTGGGTTCCCTAGGAGCCGCCCCAGGCTTAATGATTGTCCAGAAGGTGGCTATAAAGGGAGCCTGGGAGGCAGGGTGGAGGAGGGAACGGAGGAAAACCTAACTCAGCAGATCTGGACGCTGTGAGAGCTGCAAGCAAGAGCTGTGGGTTGGAGACTCTGTGTTCCAGCTCATAGGGCCTGCTTTTTTCTACCATGGCGGCCCAAGGCTATGGCTATTATCGGGCTGTGATCTTCTCGGCCATGTTTGGGGGCTACAGCCTGTACTACTTCAATCGCAAGACTTTCTCCTTTGTCATGCCATTACTGGTGGAAGAGATCTCTTTGGACAAGGATGATTTGGGTAAGCCCTGGAAGGGCAGGGTGATGGACCAAGGGACACAAAACCAGGAGGACACATTGGGTGTTGTGGCTGTGTGTTGTGTACAGGTGTGGAGTGTGTGTGGTGTGTCTACACAGCAGAGGCCAGGGGCCAGTATGCATGTGCAGGTTGAAGAGGCTCTGAGATGCATGTACATGGGTGTGTGCAGGTGAAAGCTAACAAAGGCTGCTTATCTGATGTGTGTGTGTGTGTGTGTGTGTGTGTGTGTGCGCGCGCACGTGCACGCCTGTGACCCCTGTGCCCTCAGAGGCACTGTTTATTCTGAGTGTGTTTGGGTGGGTTCTGAGCATGGTTTTCACACCTGTGTGAGTGCACACTGAGGCTGCAGGGTGAGTGCTGGCTACTGACATTGTGACTACTGGGGACTGGGAAGTTGGCACAGTGACTTCATGTCTCCTGGCATGCTACTGTTCAGGAGAGACAAGGTCCCTGACTCTAATCCTGAATCCTTCACCCCATGTTCAGAGGTGGGGCAACAGAACTGCTAGAAGCCTTGGATTGGCACCCAGGGTGAGATGGGAAATCAGGCATATGCAAATGCTAGGGAGGGGAGCTGCCATGTCCTGCTCCCTTCCTGTCCCCCACCAGCTGCAGCTGAGAAGTCATCAGCCTGGGGCCAGTGCTGATGGTGAGGCAGGAGAGGTAGCAGGTGTAACAAGGCCCCATGAATGTCAGGATTGCCATCGCAGGCTCTTCCTGTTCCTGTGGGAAGGAACCTGACTCAACCTGCCAGGCACCCCTACACATAGGACCCCATGCCTTCCTCTACCCCTCCTGTGCTTTTGCACCGGCCCTTAGTCCCCAGGTGTCCTGTTCCCTGCTTCCCTCTCCTGCAGGGCTCATCACCAGCAGCCAGTCAGCAGCGTATGCCATCAGCAAGTTTGTGAGCGGGGTGCTGTCCGACCAGATGAGTGCTCGCTGGCTCTTCTCTTCTGGGCTGCTCCTGGTTGGCCTGGTCAACATAGTCTTTTCCTGGAGCTCCACAGTACCTGTCTTTGCTGCTCTCTGGTTCCTTAATGGCCTGGCCCAGGGGCTGGGCTGGCCCCCATGTGGGAAGGTCTTGCGGAAGGTGAGTGCTTTCAAAGAGCCTGTTTGGACTGGCATAGACTAGGCGATGGATGCCTAGTGAGCATGTGGGGCACCCCTTCTTACCCCTCATCTCCACCCCCAACCCAAAGCAGGTTCCTCAGGAGTTCCCGGTCAGCTCCTATTGCTTGTCAAGATATTTTAGGAGTCTGAGAGTGGTGGGATCAGGTGGCAGATGAAGGAATTGCCCTGCCAAGTAGAAGCGCCCTCTCTCTCATCCCTGTAATGTGAGCTTCTGGGTCGGCTTCACATGATCCCCACCCTCACCATGACATGGGCTCTAGGCCAGGTACCTACTTTGTCCCCACCCCACCCCACCCCATCCCACAGTGGTTTGAGCCATCTCAGTTTGGCACTTGGTGGGCCATCCTGTCAACCAGCATGAACCTGGCTGGAGGGCTGGGCCCTATCCTGGCAACCATCCTCGCCCAGAGCTACAGCTGGCGCAGCACGCTGGCCCTGTCTGGGGCACTGTGTGTGGCTGTCTCCTTCCTCTGTCTCCTGTTCATCCACAATGAACCTGCTGATGTTGGACTTCGCAATCTGGACCCCACTCCCTCCAAGAGCAAGAAGGGTGAGCCCCCACCTAAGTCGACCACTGGGGTGCCTTCCTTCATCATTCATTGGGCAAATTTTTGTTGAGGGCTAGCTGTATGCCCGCTTCTGTGCTAGCCACTGGATGTAGGGGAAGGAACGGGTGGGGCGGGTGGGAAGTAAACAAAACTCCATCCCAAGAGGCAATTGAGTACCAGACAAGTGGCAGGGCCAAGTGTTGTGACTCATGTTATACCCCACAACAGCACAGACTTCCCCGTCCTGGACAGCGTCCTAAGCTTAAGTGGCACTTGGGTGCCCTCCTCCATCCACCCTGGTCCTCAGTTTCTCTTTCATTCATTGAGCCTTGCAACGAGTGGGGAAGAGGAGAGCAGTGGGGTGAGGGGTTGCTCTTCATGCCGATCCTGGCTGTGCTGATGAACTCTGCCCCTGTGGCTGGTTAATGAATGGTGGGGGCTCAGGTGGGGGCAGGGCAGCAAGGGCAGAGCCTGAGGACTGGCCTCTTTCCATCTCCCCAGGCTCCATGAAGGAGGAGAGCACCCTACGGGAGCTGCTGCTGTCTCCCTACCTGTGGGTGCTCTCCACTGGCTACCTTGTAGTGTTTGGAGTAAAGACCTGCTGTACTGACTGGGGCCAGTTCTTCCTTATCCAGGAGAAAGGACAGTCAGCCCTTGTGGGTAAGATGAGTGTTGGGACAGGGTGGGCGTAAGGAGCAGGAAGGAACCATGCAGGGGATGGGAAAGTCAGGCTTTATCCCTTTAGGGAGAAAGGCTGCTTCCATTTATCTAACTCTTTATTCTTCCCTGAGGCCAGGCACTACTCAGGCCAGTCACCCTTGGGGACCCTGTACCTCTCCGGGTTCAAGCCACTGTGGGACAACCCCAAAGTGTAACACCCTTCCATCCTTCCCTTCCCACCACAACTCCCCACTGCAGGTAGCTCCTACATGAGTGCCCTGGAGGTTGGGGGCCTTGTAGGCAGCATCGCAGCTGGCTACCTGTCAGACCGGGCCATGGCAAAGGTGAGTGGGCAGAAGGGACAGGCAGGAGAAGGGTCTCTTTGAATCTTCCCAGCATGGCTGGGACAAGCACTGGAGAGATGGGAGTCCTGGGGCACAGGCAGGTTGGCATATGCTGGTTTAGACTGGGTGAGGTGGGTATGATTCCAGGCTACTTAGCTTTCCTGGGGATGTGGAGGTGAGGCTCTTGTAGGAAGAGTTTTAAGTGATGTCAGGGAGAGCCAGAATTCCTCTCAGCCTAGCTGTAGCCTTCTCTACAGCCCCAGGAGAACTGGGGCGGGAACAGACTAGGTGCAGCTCCCCAGCACGTGTCCCAGGCCTGCCCCAGGGTGGAGGAAGGGATGTTGTGGAGTTTGGCCTCAGAACATAATGGGCAGGTCCCAGGGCCTCCCAGGGCTGTCCAGAGCCAAGAACTGTGGTGGGGTTGCCAAAGACCTGTCAGCAGGGGCCCTGCTGTGTCAAGAGTCCAGGGGTGGGGGTTCTCTGCCCTGTTCGGAGGGCCTGACATTGCTGGGACTGTCTCCATAGGCAGGGCTGTCCATCTACGGGAACCCTCGCCATGGCCTGCTGCTGTTCATGATGGCTGGCATGACAGTGTCCATGTACCTCTTCCGGGTAACAGTGACCAGTGACTCCCCCAAGGTAATTAAGGAGGGCCTGGCCCCTGGCAGAGCACAAGGAGAGAAAGCAAGAGCCGCTGACTCCCTCTCCCTGGCTCCAGCCTGGGCCAGTCCTTTCTCTGCCTCTCACATTTCCCTTTTCAGTTGATTGTACTACGGTTCCTCTCGTTTCTCGGTTCTCCTCCTCCACTCTCGGCTGGGTTTTCTTCTCTTCCCTGTGCTCGTCTAGGATGTTGCTTTCTGGACTCCGGCTCTTCACCCTCTTGCTGAGCTCACAGGCTTTACGGAGCATGAGGTGCTTTAAAGATACCTCTGGTTTTTCTCCTGGTCTGTCTCACCTTTGTCCTACCCCCTCTGCCTGGCCCCTAGGCAGTCTACCTTGCATAAATTCAGAGGATAGCACTAACTCAGAAGACTTCCGTGCCTCCTTCCCCTGCCCACCTAGGCCCTTGGGTTGGCTCAATGTGGAATCTACTACTATAGCCCCATGTTGTCAGTTGTATTGGCGAGTTGGGTGAGGAAGGCCATTACTGTCCTTTTACTACTATTGCTTCTTCCTGGGGACCAAGCTTTGTTCTCTCCTTTGGCAGGGGTGGGTAGGTAGATAGGTGTTCTGACTCTGAATGCCACTCCACATTGCTTTTGCAGCTTTGGATCCTGGTGCTGGGAGCTGTGTTTGGTTTCTCCTCTTATGGTCCCATTGCCTTGTTTGGAGTCATAGCCAATGAGAGTGCCCCTCCCAACTTGTGTGGCACCTCCCATGCCATTGTGGGACTTATGGCCAATGGTAAGTGATACCTTCTAGAATGTCTACCTCACTCCCACTTGTGCCTTGCACATAGGCCAGCTAGAGGCCAGAGCAAGCACCGCTGGCTCTAGCCTCAAAACCACTCAGGCTCTTCCCCTTCTCCCTCACAGTGGGCGGCTTTCTTGCTGGGTTGCCCTTCAGCACCATTGCCAAGCATTACAGCTGGAGCACAGCCTTCTGGGTGGCTGAAGTGATCTGTGCAGCCAGCACGGCTGCCTTCTTCCTCCTGCGAAACATCCGCACCAAGATGGGCCGGGTGCCCAAGAAGGCTGAGTGAAGAGTGAGGCTCTGGAGTACCACCCCACCTGGCCGTCCCCCTGCACGCTGTGGGGGAAGAGAGGGGGCTGCTCGGCTAGCACTGAAACTTCCACTTTCCCTTTCTGCACCTTTTCCCTTGCCCAAGGTGGTGCTGGAAGTTAGCAGTGGCTAATGAGGTCCCAGCTCCCCATCCTATGCTCTATTTAAAAGATAACATTTGCCCGTGGACTCCATTAGCTCCTATTTCCTGCCTTTAGACAAACAGGAAACTTCTGCAGTCAGGGAGCCTCCTGTACCCCTCTTCCTTTCCTGGGCCCTGTCCTGTTCCCATCCTACCCCGTCCCCACCTGAGGTGAGGCTGTCCCTGCAGTTACAAGACACTGATGGCCCGTGACTTCTGCTCTGCCCCAAGTCCTCTCAGCAGTGGGCAATTGCTATTGCCAATACCTCAGACTCCAGGGGAAGAGAGGAGGCCATTACTCTAATACCCTGGGCACAGTTGGGGGGAATGGGTGGGAGGGTAAGATGACTTGTTATAGAAGATTAAACTAGATTTGATACTAAACGGTCAGTGATCCATTCTTTCAAAGGGGTACTATAAGCCAGAGACAGCTTTCTTAGGAAACAGTGCAAGACCTGTTCTTTCTACCCCCAAAGGAAGAGACTTCATTTCCCTGGAATGGGAAAGCTAAAGTGTAGACAGACTTCTTTAAGCTCATTCCTCCTCTGCCTTCAACTGAACACTGTATAGTTGAATGATCATTTTAGAGATAAAGCTATTGGGTTTTGGGCAGGTTAAATAACTTGACGGAGGCAGGCAGTATGTATAACAAGTGGTTCAATGAATGTACAGTCAGAAAGCCTGGGTTCAAACTCAGGCTGTCAGTAACCAGCTTGAAGACTTTGAAGCAGAGAGTTTGCACCTTGCTAAATCTTGTCTGTAACAGAATGTACCCTCTGGGGTTAGGGTAAAGATTAAACGAGATAAAGCAGTAAAGCCTGATTGTAAGTACTTGATAAATGTTCCATCAACACCATCACCACCCCCACCCCCACCCCCAAGACCCCAGGAAATCAGCAGCAATTCTGGGACTAGACATTCAAAGTCTTATGTTCATTTACTTTTTTATTTTTCTGAGACAGTCTTGCTCTGTCACTCCAGCTAGAGTACAGTGGCATCATCATAGCTCACAGCAACCTCAAACTCAAGCGATCCTCCTGCCTCAGACTCCCAAGTAGCTGGAACTACAGATGCACACCACGAAGCCCTGCTAATTGTTCTATTTTTTAGTTGAGGGTCTTGCTCTTGCTCAGTCTGGTCTCAAACTCCAGGGCTCAAGCAACCCTTCTAACTTGGCCTCCCAGAGTGGTAGGATTACAGATGTGAGCCACCAGGCCCAGCCTTCTTTTTTTTTTTTTTTTTGAGGCAGGGCTTGGCTATATTGCCCAGGCTGGAGTACAGTGGCACAATCACAGCTCACTGCAACCTTGAACTCATGGGCTTTGTGTTCATTTATTTAATGAACACATACTTGTTGCATTTTCCATTAGAACATAATATCATCTTTCCAGAATTCTTTAACCATTTTAGCCTCCCTTCCTGTGCCTTTCCCTGAGAACCATCAATTAGGATAGCAAACACTGGGATCAAAGAAATATTTATTACATCATTTATGGACCTACCTCCTCCATAAATAAATTTGTACAGAGTTGGAAAGTAGGACCATGATATATACAGAAGAAAAGAGCATGGTGTTAAGGCTCAGGGATCAGTACATGTTATCAGGCTCAGCATTCATTTTCAAGTGCACTAACAAGGCTGCTGGGATCTCCATCGGAGTGGAAACAGCAGAACCCCTGCTGTGGGAACTCTCAGAATTTAGGGGTCCAAGGCAGGTTTGGCCTATGACCCAGGTCCAAAAGTCCCAGCCTTCTCTGCTACCTCCAGGGCAAGCTTCAGGTTCTGGTCAAAGAGTTCACACCTAAGCCAGGCCCAAGAGACAGTAAGAAAAAACTGTTAGGCCTGAGGCTCTCTCCCCACTGAAGCCAGGGGAAACTTTGCTTGAGGGACATGAGCCCCAGAACCACAAGGAAAGTGTGGCCTTTATTTATAAATAAATAAAGGGCTATTCGCTGTTGTCTTATTTATAAGTAATATTCTATTACACTTCAAATGACTTTGGGCAAAGCACACAGAGAGGGGCAAGGAGGCTTTGACCAGTATCTTGGGAATGGGACCACTTACCTGATGGGCATCTCCAGGGAGTAGAATGGATTCTTGAGGGCAAAGTCTGAGTAAATCTCATAAATCTTTCGGAGAAGGGAATCTATTCCAGCTTGCCTAGGATCTGCCAGTACCACGAACTTGATCCCTGTAGAGAGACCAGGAATGGTAACTGAAGGCTCAGAATGTAGCAAATAATGTCATCTTGGTATTTGTGCAGCATTTTCAAACTTTAGACAACACTTTCATAAGCCCATTCTTTATTTTATCCTTACTGCTACATAATGCAGAAAGGCAAGATTTTGCATCTAGATGATTAGAGAAGTGAAGTGACTTTACCATGTCACCTACCACATCGAGACTAAGCTTTAAGTTTTAGCTCTGCCACTGACTTCCTATTTTGGAATCCCTTGGCAGAAACAATGGGGACAAACTCAGACAGTTTTAAACAGTCTAAATTAGGGGAGTGAAGCAATGATACTCTCGATCCAAAGGCCATTTCCACGTGGCTTTCAAATTTCATTTTGGAACACCACTTTCCAAAATGTGTGCAATGTGAAATGCGTTGAGTTTTATCTGAACACAGATAACTAGTGCTGAGCATGCTGGGTGACGTGGACAAAATCAGCTTCAGAGTAAATATTGGCTTTGTATTCACAAAACAAACAAATAGATGTGTCTGTAGAACCATCCCAGCAAAAGCCAACACCACCTGGCTCCTTGCTCACCAAAGCTGTCTTTGGTCAACCCCTTCCCCCTCCCAACCTGCCCACTGCATCTCTCTGGCCTATCTGGAGATGCATACCTGTCAGTGTCTGGAAGCAGTGCAGTTTGAATGTGTCTGTCTCTAGCATCTCAATGCCTGAGCTTCCCTGTTCAGGAGACAGCTGGGAGCCGATGGCAAAGAGCCTATATGCAAAGAAGGCAAAGTTGGGAGTGTACCCCACTGCTGTAAGGGAGGAGTGCCTCATAAACTCTTCCACTGAAGTGACACTATTTGCTGAGGAGTTCACATCACAGCCTGGGGCAGTAAGGAAAGGCAGTGTGAGCTGCTTGGCAGCAGTGTCAGCATTTCTTTTAAATTCATTTGAATTCTGCATTTATTTTACATTACATACTTTAACTATAGGACATTTTACATGGAAAAGTTTGGGTAAACGGAGCTGGGCGTGGTGCCTGTAATCCTAGC
The DNA here is from genome assembly GCA_004363605.1 of Indri indri. Taxonomy (NCBI): domain Eukaryota; kingdom Metazoa; phylum Chordata; class Mammalia; order Primates; family Indriidae; genus Indri; species Indri indri. The sequence continues at coordinate 201,309 of RJWJ010000218.1, forward strand.
CACTTGGGAGGCTGGCGTGGGAGGATCCCTTGAGACCAGGAGTTCCAGATTGGCCAGGGCAACACTGAGACCCTCTTTACATATTATAAATAAACTCAACTTAGGATAAAATGAACACTCTGGGAATATGGGCCATGCGTATTTAGCTCCTAAGTGTAGGCCAGCATATCTCATAAAATAGTTGGCAGCAGAAAAAATTTTTTAAAGATCTTGTAGCTCTTCGCTCACAGCAACACCTTTGGGTAAAAAGTAAAAAATATAAAAAAGATCATTTAGGCCGGGTGCGGTGGCTCACGCCTGTAATCCTAGCACTCCGGGAGGCCAAGGCGGGTGGATCATCCCGAGCTCAGGAGTTCGAGACCAGCCTGAGCAAGAGCGAGACCCCGTCTCTACCAAAAATAGAAAGAAATTAATTGGACAGCTAAAAATATATATAGAAAAAAAATTAGCCGGGCATGGTGGCGCATGCCTGTAGTCCCAGCTACTCGGGAGGCTGAGACAGTAGGATTGCTCGAGCCCAGGAGTTTGAGGTTGCTGTGAGGTAGGCTGACGCCACGGCACTCACCCAGGCAAGAGAGTGAGACTCTGTCTCAAAAAAAAAAAAAAAAAATCATTTAGTTCAATTGGGTTTCTTTAAAGAAATTAAGGCTCAGAAAACAGAAGCTGACTTAAGCAAGATCACATCACTGCCAGTATTACCTAAAACCTAGACACAATGGATCAGTCGTTTTTCTTTTCATAACACAAGAACCGACGACTTAAGAGGAAGTAGAGAAAGATAAGCACTGCTGCTCAGGAGACGGGGGACTTACGAGTGGAACATGGAGGCTAGCATGAGCTTCTCATTAGAGGTGAGCCGGGGTCGGCCGAATCGAATGGACACTGGGTAATTAGCAGGGTTACCCAGATACTCCAGCACCTCTTTCCCGTCGGCTGTGTACTTGCCGTTCACGTCCATGCCATTGATAGCCAGCACTGCATGGCCCACTGCAGGGGTGAAGCTAACGGTGAGCGAAGCTCCAGCCCCGGGGATTCCGCCGCGGGGACAAGGGACCCGGCCCGACCCCCATACCTCCCCAGCCCTGCATCTACACACCAGCCCACTTCGCAGCACCGGAGCCCGCCCCCGAGGCCCGAGCTTAGCCCACCCCGGATGCCGTCGCGCTGGCCAAAAGCAACCAGCACACGCTCATCGTGTAGCTTGAGCAGAAGATCCAGCGGGTAACTGAAAGTTTTCTCAGCCTCAGCCCGTGGCGCGTAGCTGTCCAACTGGTAAATCAGGCCGCCAGCTTTGTTCACCACATACACACTAAAAATCGCCATTGCTGCAGCCGCCTCCCGGGCACTCGGATGCTGCTCCGCCCCGGAACGGAACTCACAGTCCCCGCCCCCGGCCCCACCCCGCCTTTCTCCTCCCCGCCCCGCCGCGTCGCCACCTGTGGCGCTTGCGCACTTGGAGCGACATGCTTGGTCATTAGTAATGCCAGAAAGTTAGATGTGGGACCAGGTAAAGGACTTTTCCTGTGTCCGTGCCGGAAGACACCGCTACAGTACCGCTTGACAACTAGCGGCAAACTACAACAAGCTGGGGGCAGTGTTTAGGAGGCGCGGCTTGGGAGCTGGAGTCCACTTCCTCCTTCCCTCTGGCCAGAGAACGAATTCTTCGCTAGAGAACGTTTTGCGCGTGGCTCCGCCCCTTGCCCCGGAAGTACCCATGGCGGGCGGAGATTTCTGGGCCTGTTCGTGAGCAGCATTTCCTTTTTGTCCGACATCTTAACGAGGCTGCGGTAGTTGCAGCGCTTCTCCAAGCTTCGCAATGGTGAGCGTCGGGGGCACGACTCGGCGGGGTTCTGAGAGTGGGGCGATGCTAGGGTTCAGCGGAGGCAGCATGGGCGGGAGGGCTCCTTGCACTGCCGGGCTGGGTCACTGGGCGGGCATGGGTTTTACTTCACTCTTCACACATGTGCTCTGGTACTGGCGTTTGCGGGGCTGGGGCGTATTAGGGGAGCTCGGGATTGCTTTATGATCAGACTGCATTCCCCCTCGATTCCTTCAGCCGCCCAAGGACGACAAGAAGAAGAAAGATGCCGGAAAGTCAGCCAAAAAAGACAAAGACCCAGTGAACAAATCTGGGGGCAAGGCCAAAAAGAAGGTAGGAGTAAATCTCCCTCTACGAGTGAGGGAGACTGGGGGTGCCCTCCCCTCGCCTTTTAGTATAGCAAGTGGCTACCGTCGTCATCCTCTTTTTGTGTACTCTCTGTGGGATCAGAATTCATTCTGTTTTTTCTTATTTGAAGGATGAGATAGTATATATTACTTAAGGTTATGTAAAGGAAACAAGTGTGTAAAAAGTGTTTGCTCCAGTGCCTAGCACGTTATTTTTAACAGATCTTGTGGGGCTTGGGCCATATTCCAAAGCCTCGGAGATGTATTGTTTGTTTTTGTAATCTGTAATTTATCTGATAATGGGAGCGATTTCTCTTGACACAGATTGTTGGGAGGGAAAGGGTGCTTCTGCCAGGAATGTTAACTTCTTGTTTTGTTTGGTGAGCAGAAGTGGTCCAAAGGCAAAGTTCGGGACAAGCTCAACAACTTAGTCTTGTTTGACAAAGCTACGTATGACAAACTCTGTAAGGAAGTTCCCAACTATAAGCTTATAACCCCAGCTGTGGTCTCTGAGAGACTGAAGATTCGAGGTTCCCTGGCCAGGGCAGCCCTTCAGGAGCTCCTTAGTAAAGGTGAGGAGTGTGTTGTATTGCTGTGCTTTTGCAGGTTAAATCGTCTTAACCATGTTAGCAATCTTAAGTGCTTTTACAGGAAAAGCAGTTGGAGTTTTTTTTTTTAAAGGTGTATAGCCTGACCATTGGCTGTTAGTAATATAATTCTAATGTTTTATTCCTGAGATAAATTCTTAGCAGGGTTCTTAAGCCACTTTTTTTTTTTTTTTTTTTTTGGTGACAGTGTCTCGCTCTGTTGCCCAGGCTAGAGTGCCGTGGCGTCAGCCTAGCTCACAGCAACCTCAAACTCCTGGGCTCAGTCGATCCTTCTGCTTCAGCCTCCTGAGTAGCGGGGACTACAGGCAGGCACCACCGTGCCCAGCTAATTTTTTTCTGTATGTTTTTAGTTGTCCAGCCAATTTCTTTCTATTTATAGTAGAGATGGGGTCTCGTTCTTGTTTAGGCTGGTCTCGAACTCCTGAGCTCAAACGATCCTCCCACCTTGGCCTCCCAGAGTGCTAGGATTACAGGCGTGAGCCACCGCGCCCAGCCCTTAAGCCACTTTTGTGCCATGGATCTCCTGTGGCAGTTTAGTGAATAGTGAAGCCCAAGGATCCTTTATGATTCAAGTGAATAAAAGCACAGAATTACAGAGGCAACAATATTTTTTAAATAACTCAAGAAATTACAGTAATTTCAAAAACGTTTAAGTTTAAAACCTTTGTGGTGAAATAACTTTTGTTGATGCATTACATTTAGAAATTGATAGTGGATCTAATTATCATGATTTCACATTAATGAAGACTAACTATAGTGACTGATAAAGTTACAGCAAAATGCTAGAGAGTGGTTATACAAGAGCACGTGTTGGGCCCTTAATTTAAAGGGTAAGTGAAGATAGATGATTATCAAAAACTCTAGGTGTATCTACCTCTGTTACCAAACTGTTTCCAATTGAGCAATTCTGTTTTGGGAAGGGATAGAAAGCATACTGAAAACCTATCCTTTCTCCTTAGGACTTATCAAGCTGGTTTCAAAGCACAGAGCTCAAGTAATTTACACCAGAAATACCAAGGGTGGAGATGCCCCAGCTGCTGGTGAAGATGCGTAAACAGGTGAGCAAGAATGCTGGGACTCATGCTATAGGAAGTACACATCCCCTTGACAAGGCTTTATAGTTCTGACTCTTTTTTAAAATTTTTTTACAGGTCAAACCAACTGTATATTTGGAAAAATAAAACTTTATTAAATCAAATGAATGGGTATGTCTGTTTCCTAAGAAAGGCAATTACAAAGGATTTGGTGGAAGGAATAATAGTGGGTATGGATGTGTAGACTTTGCTTGGACATTTATGGGCAACAGGGTAACAATTAGCTTTTTTCTTTGTGTGACTGCTGTTTGTTCCTTGCTGCAGCTTCGGTTTTGAATTGATGCCTAAAAGGAGATGAAGGGTTAACAAGACAAAGGGTGAGATCTCCAAAGGGGTGGTAGGTTGGAGACCTGGCACTGGACCCATACCTGGACTGCCAGCGGCGTCCATTATTCCAGACTCGGCCAAAAGAGGGTAACCAGCCTGCACTGGTGCTGGAGCTGTGGTCAAAGTTGGCTCCAACTCGGTGAGGGGGGAGTTTCTTCAATTTCTGTTTCTCCTCTGTGCGATGATAAGGAAACAGTTTAGAGGGTGAAGATTGCTATTAAAGAACTTTCTGCCCATCTTGAATTAGTTTACTTACTTTCCTTAAGAAATTCTTCATAGGAAGGTCCTATTTGTTGGCTCTCAGAGATGTATTCCTCATCTTGGAACATCCAGGGAGGTGTGGCACCTGGAAAAGGAAGACCCCAATAATAAGAAATTAAGGCTTTTTTTTTTTTTTTTAACTTTGGACTACTGTGAAACTTGCTCTAGCTGTTAACTTGCCTCCTAATTAAAAACTAGAAACATTCAAAAGCAAAATCCAGGAATTCTGGAGCTTGGGAAATTGAAGGCCCTGAGCTAATTTAAAGCAACATACCTTACTTACATATGATATGCTTTATTTTTAAAAATAATTGACATACAATACACTGCACACATTTAAATTTGATAAATTTTGAGTGAAACCATCACCCCCAGGTATCACTGTGCCCCATCAAAATCCTACCTCTCCCTATACCTTCCCCCTGTTCCAGGCAACCACTGATCCGTAGGTAATGTGTATACTTTGGGGGGAAGTGTGTCTGGCCTTATTCCATAATTTATCCATTTACCTGTTGGTGGACATTTGCATTGTTTCCAGTTTGGGGTGCTAGAAATAAAGCTGCTCTGAAGATTTGTGTATAAGTACACAGGCTTACTTTTCTCTTGAGTAAATATTCAGCAGTGGACTGGCTGGATAATATGGTAGGTGTATACTGAACTGTTTTCCAAAGTGACTGTACCATTTTACATCCCCAGCAGCAGTGCATGAGGGTTTCAGTTTTCCACATCATTGCCTAACCCTTAGTATGCTCAGACTTTAATTTTAGTCATTCTGATTATGCATATAGTAGTTATCTCATCATGGCTTTAATTTGCATTTCCCTAATGACTAATGATGAACACCTATTTGGTATGCTTTTTTTTTTTTTTTTTTGAGACAGAGTCTCACTCTCTTGCCTGGGGTGAGTGCCATGGCGTCAGCCTAGCTCACAGCAACCTCAAACTCCTGGGCTCGAGCAATCCTACTGTCTCAGCCTCCCGAGTAGCTGGGACTACAGGCATGCGCCACCATGCCCGGCTGATTTTTTTTTATATATATATTTTTAGCTGTCCAATTAATTTTCTTTCTATTTTTGGTAGAGATCGGGTCTTGCGCTTGCTCAGGCTGGTCTCGAACTCCTGAGCTCAGAACGATCCGCCCACCTCGGCCTCCCAGAGTGCTAGGATTACAGGCGTTAGCCACCGCGCCCGGCCTTATTTGGTATGCTTTTACTGGGTGTTTTCTTACTGAGTTTTGGAAGTTCTTCATATATTCTGGATATAAGTCCTTAATCAGATACATGTGCTCAATTTTAGTCAACTTTTTCTCTGAAAAGAATAATTATCTCTGTACCTTACCTGAGTGGATGTTACCAACTCCTGGTATATCCTGTAGTTGAAAATGGAAAAAAATGCTAAGTAAGAAAGCCAAGAGATGATAGGATACTTATAGAGGCAAAGCCAACTTTAAAGGAGGTGAGTGTGACTGCTGCCACAATGCTCATTCTGCTCCCCAGTTGATGTTGAATCTTAAGAGTATAGTAAGTCACCAAAAGACAGTACTGTCCTCAAGCAGGTCACACTCTTAATAGTGATGTCCAAAAGTAGAAGTGCCTGCCACATGCCAGAGGAACAAAACCTTGCCCTCACAGAGCGTACGTAAGGTTGGGGAAGAGAATTAAGCATAAATTACACAAATTACATTTGCAGCTTTACATGGTGCTACATCCACTTCTAATAGAGATGGCCTGTTCAGGTGAGCCTTCTATGAAAAAGTAACATTTGAGCTAAGAGGTGAAGGCTTTTAACTAGAGGATGAGGAAAGAGGGAAGGAAAATATATTTTAGGCAGTGGCAACTGTGTAAAGGCAGGGAGCAATGCAGTATGGCTGGAGTGTAGAACGTGAAGTTGCAGGTGATGCAATGATCTGTGTGTTTGGGGCAGGATTGCAGCGGGGAGTAGAAATTGTCCAGGGTTGAACAGAGGCAGACAGGAGGTAAAACTGACTACTTGTTGGAAATGAAAGGATGAGGAGATAAGGATCTGCATTTATAGTGACTGGAAATGCAAGAGTGGTAGGGGTTAGGTTCAGGTGCCTGTGTGATATTTAAGTATAAATGTCTTTTATTAAGCTAGAACTGTAAGTTCTGAAGAGGGCAAAATTTAAGAGTTGCCACTCCTCTAAATGGCAATGGTGGCAACAGGTGTGGATAGTATCATTATGGAAGGTGAGAAAAGAGGTCTGAGAACACAATATTTAGGGAACAGTGCAGGAAGAGGGAAAAGCCTGCAGAGGACAGGAAATGACCAGGAGGAGAAGTAGGAAAATCAGAAGACAGGGATGTTCTGAGACCTGAGGGGGCATTGGCCCTTTTCTGGCTTGCTTATCCATTGTACCTGATGGCCAATGAATGTCAGAGGTTGTCCTGTCTCCATCCAGTCAAGCTCTGGAGCTGGTGGCAGATCCAAGTATGAGGGCTGCTGTGAGCTGGAGCCTACATGGCTAAAAAAGACAAACATGAAGCCAGGCTGGCAGATGAGGTCCTTGAGCCAGGAGGATGGTAAAGATCAGATATGTTCCCACTTCCCAGGCAAAAGATTGCAGACAGCTCTAAGATGTCAAACTCCCAACAAGAGATTCCCTAAAAATCTTACCTGTTTGTCCCTTTCCAGCTTCCAGCTGCTGAAGAGCCCTCTTCTGGGTCTGGCACTGCCTGAGGCTGAGTTTGATTCAGGACAAATAAACGTGTCTGGGATGTTTAAGAGCCTGCCTAGGCTATGCCCCCACCCTCCAGGCCCCAGTATCACAGGAAGGCAACAAATTGGCATATGGGGGGTACTGCCCATCTTGCAAACTCATCCTTCCCTCCCAGCCCTGTCCACATCTTCACTGACTGGGCCTGCCTGCTGGCAGACAAGTAAGGGAATTCAAGCCAAGCAGATGAGGAATGGAGTCCGAGAGTTCTCTTAGAAGAGCTGGTTCATGAAATGCTGGATCTGGGAAAGCCAGGGATCAGTGGATTTGGATACTGCTCTGGATCCTCCGAGGGGAACCAACCTCTAAGACAGACCGAACCACTTCCTGCCGGCTCTGCTCCACCTCACGGATCTGAGCTGCCATCTGTGGGCGAGAGGCTGCTTAGACAGGTACAGGATGATCATGGGGGCTGGGTCCTTCAGAGGCCTTGCCTTTAACTTACCTCTTTGATCACCTCGTCCTCTTTTTCTTCATAGGAATCCAAACCTTTCACCATGGATTTCTTGAATCTAAAAAGAAAATAGGCAAATCAGCCCAGAACCCATGCCCTACAAGTTGTGAAAAGCTCCCCAGATTTTTTTTTTAATTTTGAGAAATTTCAAACTTAGAAACAAGGATAGTACAGTGAACAGGTGTACCCCTCACCTGGATTCACTGTGAACATTTTGCCATACTGGTTCCTCTTCTTTTTTTTCTACAGATAACACATTAACTTTTTGCCAGAACAAAAATTTAAACTTCATACTACTTAAACCTAAATACTTCAAGCATGTATCTCCTGTGAACAAGAACATTCTATAGAACCATGATACCATTACCACGGTTAAGAAAATCAATTATTGCTTTTGATGTTCAGATTGTCCCATAGTTGGCTAGTGAGTATAGACACATGCTGTATATGTCTATAGACTTGAATGTATATAGTCTATACTCAGATTTCCCCCGTTGTCTCAAAAAAATGTACATTATGCCTTCTGTACCTCCACCCCCAATCCCAAGGTCCAGCAAAAGGTCACATGTGGAATTTGGCTGTTAGGTCTCTCTAGTCTTCCTTCAGTCTAGAAGCAGTCCTACTGCTTCCTTCTGTATTTATTACTTTGAATCCTTTGAAGAATCCAGGCCAGATCTTGCACACTATCCCAAATTCTTTTTTTTTTTTTTTTTTTTTGAGACAGAGTCTCGCTCCCTTGACTGGGGCGAGTACCATGGCATCAGTCTAGCTCACAGCAACCTCAAACTCCTGGGCTCAAGGGATCCTCCTGCCTCAGCCTCCTGAGTAGCTGGGACTACAGGCACGTGCCAGCATGCCCAGCTAATTTTTTCTATTTTTAGTTGTTTGGCCAATTTCTTTCTATTTTTAGTAGAGACAGGGGTGGCACGTGAGCCACCGTGCCCGGCCTCAAATTCTTAATTCTTCAGTTTCCTTGTGATAAGATTCAGGTTAAACATTTCTGGCAGGAATATCACATTGAGGAAACTCCCACTGCTTCACATCAGGAGGCATATGAAGTGTCAAGACTCTTAGGCTCTTTGTTCCCAATCCCAAGCATGACCACTTAGCCATTATAAAGGCACATTTTAAGTAATCTGTGGTTTAAAACTTGAACATGTCCTTCAATGGCTTGAACCACAACTTTGCAGAATCTTGGCTGAATGCCTTGTGTGACCCTCTGGATCACAAGGATGGGAGGCCTGCAATAAGTAGTTTTGAGGCCCACTCCCACTTGCCTTCCTATCTCCCCTGAGAGGTTGTTATGAGGCAGTTTCTCATCAACTTCCAGGTTCTGATAAGGCCTGAGCCTTTCTGTTCCACCCCTCTCGGATTACAGCTACAGAATGTAAAATCACTTAGTTTTAAAAAATCATCAAGGGCCGGCGTGGTGGCTCATGCCTGTAATCCTAGCACTCTGGGAGGCCGAGGTGGGAGGATTGTTTGAGCTCAGGAGTTCTAGACCAGCCTGAGCAAGAGCGAGACCCCGTCTCTACTAAAAATAGAAAGAAATTAATTGGACAACTAAAAATATATAGAAAAAATTAGCCGGGCACGGTGGTGCATACCTGTAGTCCCAGCTACTTGGGAGGCTGAGGCAGAAGGATTGCTTGAGCCCAGGAGTTCGAGGTTGTTGTAAGCTAGGCTGATGCCACAGCACTCTAGCCCGGGCAAAAAAGTGAGACTCTGTCTCAAAAAAAAAAAAAAATCATCAAAAATAAAATTTAAAAGCAAAAAAACCCCACTTAGCTGTAGACTAGAGTTGGCTCCCCAGCAACAGGGTATCCCACAACTCACACTGTAGTCATCCAGCACTTTTTGTTTCAATGTGGTCTTTTGGGTGTGTGAAACAAGGACCTGGGAAACTGGCACGTTGGTCTTACCCTCCTCTTCACCATCCTGTGTGAGTAATAAACCATCTAAATCTCAAAGTGTCATCTCAAATAAGTTGGGTCTTGGCCTTGCCTTGTTGTGTGTGTGAGCTTGACAATTACAATGCTCAAAAGTCAAAAGTAGGCCGGGCGTGGTGGCTCACGCCTGTAATCCTAGCACTCTGGGAGGCTGAGGCGGGTGGATCGCTCAAGGTCAGGAGTTCGAGACCAGCCTGAGCAAGAGTGAGACCCCGTCTCTACCAAAAAATAGAAATGATCTGGACAACTAAAAATATATATAGAGAGAAAAAATTAGCCGGGCATGGTGGTGCATGCCTGTAGTCCCAGCTACTCGGGAGGCTGAGGCAGTAGGATCACTTGAGCCCAGGAGTTTGAGGTTACTGTGAGCTAGGCTGACACCATGGCACTCTAGCCCAGGCAACAGAGCGAGACTCTATCTCCAAAAAAAAAGAGTTGACCTTAACCCTGGATTTTAAGGAATTTGATGGGCTTCCGAAAGAAACAGATTTTTTTACCAGATTGAGACTTTGATTCACTGTCTAAGTGACCTAAGCCTTTGAATCTTTTGGATATTTCTGAAGAAGCTGTGGAGCTATCTAGTACTCAGAACCTTTCTAAGTACTCTTAATCCAGTGGCTGTCATCATAACTCAATTAACCATCACTACCAAGGTAAGGTCCCTTTCTTACTAGAAGGCATCTCAGTTTTTGTTTTTTTTTTATGAGACAGAGTTGCCCAAGCTGATCTCGAACTCCTGGCCTCAGGCAATCCTCCTGCCTCGGCCTTCCAAATTGCTGGGATTACAGGCCTAAGCCATTGCGACCAGCCTAGAAGACATCTAGAGAATGCCAATTTTCCTTTACTTTTGGATCCTGTGATTATCACCAGGAAGTTTCTCTCCAGGTCCACTTGATGGAATACATTACAAAACGAGGTTTCACGATCAACATCATCCAAATGCATCACATGAGTGAGCAGGCCAAGGAGAACACAGTGGAGCACAACTGGACTTTCCGTAGGCCACCCTGGAAGGCAGATAGATGACTATCTCCTACCCTGAGAGTTGATCCTGGAAACTGACTCTCCAGAAAATGGAGGAAACTGATTTTTTTTTTTTAATTACTGTGGGATTTTAAAATACATATATTTCTTTGAAGGCATCGAGGACCAGAAGAAAGCTCTGTGCTTTAGCAGACTCTATTATTTTGTTTCCTTTACCCTGAGTATACATGTGCCTATTCAGGATCTCTAGATACCTTTTATATAAAAAGTCTGCTGCCTGGGGTGGTGGTGCATGCCTATAATCCTAGCTACTTGGGAGGCTGAGGTGGGAGGATCACTTGACCCTGAGTTCAAGACCAGTCTGGGCAACATAACGAGACCCTGTTTCCAAAAAAATGTGAAAAAAGTGTGATAATCATTATAATCTACCCTTAACAAAACTTTAAAATTACAATGCTAAAATGATTTCTGATAAAATGGTCACTAGTTAAACCAGAAAACTAAAAATACAGAATGAGAGCATAAGCAGAGTACTCATGATGCCTTTGAAAAAAATCAAAACATCATGTAGGTGACCTAGTTTCCAATAAGCAGTATTGTAATATTCAAGGAAAACTGTTCCAATCATTTAAAAGTACTTGTTAAGTATTGCTTTTTACAGTTATGACAACTGTTTCTTTCTGTGCATATAAATCAAGCAACCAAGTATCTGTAGCCATGGAAATGTCTGACTAGAAATATTTATATTGGATTCTGAATGCAAAGTGTCCCTGTAGTAAAAACAAAACAAAACAAAAAAAAACTAATAAAATATGAGATGTAAAAACTACATTTAAAAAAGTATACTCAGAAATCTTGTTTCTATTCCTATCACCTCTACACTGTTCCACTGACCTATTAACTGGTACACTGATAGGTAATCAGTTTCATTATTTTTTTTTAAGAGACTGGGTCTTGCTCTGTTACCCAGGCTGGAGTGCAGTGGTGTGACCATAGCTCACTGTAACCCTGAACAACTGGGCCCAAGCAATTCTCCCACCTCAGCCTCCCTAGTAACTAGGACTACAGGTGTGTGTCACCTTGCCTGGCTGTTTTTTTTTTTTTTTTAATTTTTTATAGAGATGGGATCTCACCATGTTGCCCAGGCTGGTCTCTAATTCCTGGCCTCAAGCAGTCCTCCCTCTTGGCTTCCAAAGTGCTGGGATGACAGATGTGAGTCATATGCCCAGCTCAATAGTTTCTTGATTATCCTTTATGTATTCCTTTTTGAAAAAATAAGCAAGTACAGCTGACCCTTGAACAACACGGGTTTGAACTGCACAGGTCCACTTATGCATGGATTTTTTTCCAAAACTTTTTGGACATTTGTGACAATTAGAAACTCACATGAACCATGTAGCCTAGAAATATGGGAAAAAAAATCAAGAAAAAGGCATGTCATGAATGTATAACATATACTTAGATACCAGTCTATTTTATCATTTACTAACATAAAATATACACAATTATAAAAAGTTAAAATTTATCAAAACTTATACACACAGACCATACATGGTGCCATTCAAGTCAAGATAAATGAAAACATTTAAAGATGCAGTATTAAATCACAACTGCATAAAATCAACTGTACTCTGTACTGTACTACTGTCATAATTTTGTAGCCACCTCCTGTTGCTATTGCAGTGAGCTTAAGTGTTGCTGGTATCTGCTTAAAAGGCCATGTGATGCTAATCATCATGCATGAGTTGTCTCTCCAGTAAACTGCATATCGCAATAAAAAGCGATCGCTCACAGTCATCACGTATTTTTCATGTTTAGCGTGATACTGTAAACCTTGAATAACACCATGGAACGTACACAAAGCGGCACCAGTGATGCTGGAAGTGCTCCCAAGAAGCACTTCCATGAGTGCTTATAAGTGACATTATAAAAAAATAAAAATAAAAAAGGGAGGGGTGGGAAATAAAAAATAAATAATAATGACATAAGAAAAAGTTGAATTGCTTGCTAAGTACTGTAGATTGAGGTCTGTAGTTGCAGTTGCCTGCCATTTCAAGATAAATGAAAGACCACAGTAAAAAAAAAGAAAATGAAATTTGTGAAGCTGTCACTGCAGCTACTCCAGAAGGTACAAAAACCTTGTACTTCTTGCGAAATACCTTTTTATTCTGTATTGAAAATGCAGCTTTTATGTGGGTACAGGATTGCTATAAGGCATACCTATAGACTCTAATATTTGAGAAAAAGTGAAGTCACCGTATGACAACTTAAAGCAAAAGGAAAATAAAGGTTCTAAAACTGCAGAATTTAATGCCAGCAAAGGATGGCTTGATAATTTTAGAAAGAGGTTTGGCTTAAAAAAATGTCAAGATGACAGGAGAGGCAGCTTCTGCTGACTAAGAGGCAGCAGACACCATTAAGAAAATCATTAAGAGGCCAGGCACGGTGGCTCATACCTGTAACCCTAGCACTCTGGGAGGCCGAGGCGGGTGGATCTCTTGAGCTCAGAAGTTTGAGACCAGCCTGAGCAAAAGCAAGACCCTGTCTCTACTAAAAATAGAAAAAATTAGCCAGGTGTGGTAATGTGCACCTTTACTCTCAGCTACTCAGGAGGCTAAGGCAGGAGGATCACTTGGGCCCAGGAGTTTGAGGCTGCAGTGAGCTACAACGACGCACTCTACCCAAGTGGAGAGAGCAACACTCTGTCTCCAAGAAAAAAAAAAAGAAACGAGAAACCAAACACAAGACGGAAATGACAATGTACTTCCGCAAAGTTACACTGTGTCTGCCTCTTCTGCCTCCTCTTCTTTCTCCACCTCTTCCGTCTCTGCCACTCCAGAGACAGCAAGACCAACTCCTCTTCCTCCTCCCCTTCAGACCTACCCAATGTGATGATGATGATGAAGACCTTTATGATAAGCCACTTCCACTTAATGAATAGTAAATACATTTTTCATTCCTTATGATTTTTTTCCTTTTTCTTTTTTTTTTTTTAGAGATGGGGTCTTGCTCTGTCACCCATGCTGGAGTGCAGTGGGGCAATAATAGCTCAACGCAGCCTTAAACTCCTTGGCTCAAGCATCAAGCAATCTTTCCACCTGCCCCAGCCTCCTAAGTAGCTGGAACTACAGGCACATTCCACCATACCTAGCTGCCTTAAGATTTTTTATTTTTATTTCAGCATATTACAGGGGTACAGATGTTTAGGTTACATATATTGCCTTTGCCCCACCTGAGTCAGAGCTTCCAGTGTGTCCATCCCCCAGACAGTGCACACTGCACCCATGAGGTGTGTATGTACCCACCCCTCCTCCTCCTCCTACCTACCCGACACCCAATGAATGTTACTATTACGTGTGCACTTAAGTGTTGGTCAGTTAAGTCAGTTAATACCAATTATTGGTGAGTACATGTGGTATTTGTTTTTCCATTCTTGTGATACTTCACTTAGTAGAATGGGCTCCAGTTCTATCCAGGATAATACAAGAGGTGCTACTTCACCATTGTTTTTTATGGCTGAGTAGTACTCCATGGTATACATATACTACATGTTATTAACCCACTCATGTATTGATGGGCACCTGGGTTGTTCCCACATCTTTGCAATTGTGAATTGTGCTGCTAATAAACATTCTGGTGCAAATGTCTTTTTTATAGAATGTCTTTTGTTCCTTTGGGTAGATGCCCAGTAATGGGATTGCTGGATCAAATGGTAGTTCTACTTGTAGTTCTTTGAGGTTATCTTCATATTGCTTTCCACAGAGGTTGTACGAGTTTGCAGTCCCAAATGCTTTCTTAATAACACTTTCTTTTCTCTAGCTTACTTTATTGTAATACAAAACATGTTAATTGACTATGTTATTGGTAAGGCTTTCAGTAAGGTTTTGGGGAGGCATACACAGATTTTCAATTATGCAAGGGGTCACAACCCCTTTGTCCAGGGATCAATTGTGTGTATATATATATTTTTTTCTTATTTTCTTATGCAAAAGGTGACATAACATATGTTCTTTTATGCCTTTCTTTTCCCCTTAAAATATCCTGGCAATCATTACATAAGTTCAAAGGGTCTATCCTCATAATTCTCAGTTATAACTTTCTGTTTAATTATCCTTTATTTACCCACCAAAAACCGTATGGATCTGGGTCAGGGTATGAGGAATAACTGCTTTTTGTCCTCAGTTTCCTGTCTCTTCCCAGTCTGAACCACAGATTGGTAGGTGGTAGAATTCAGGCATTTCTTACTATCCCCTCATTAGTCTCCACACTGAGTAGGTAGGAATGATATCATGAATTTTTCTGTAACACTTGGCTCTGAGATCCTCTTGGGTTCCACAACCCATAGTCTTAGTATGGTCCCAATTAAAAGTGGCATAGTGAGGCTGCCTGTGCTCTCTTCCTGAAGCAGTTCAGGGCTCACACTCCCTTGATACTGGCCAGCTTTCCGCACTTCAGTTTCTCAGGCTCCAGAGTACAGTTAAAATAGAGTCCAAAACTACAAAAAGGGGATATTGGGTGAACGCTAGTTTCTTGAACACTATACATAACCTCTTCTATTCCTAAAGCACTTCAGTATTCTGTGTCTCACATTTATGTAGTTGATTATAGTCAACTTTTACTGTATAACCATTCTCTTTGCTAAATTCCATCCCCCAACTAGATTATAAATCTCAAGAACTCTCTCACACTTCTTTTGTGCCCAATATAGTGCCTAGAATACTGAGTTCTATGAAGAGAGTAGGTACTAACAAAGTCCCCACTGAACTTTCCAAAAATAGAGGAATCTCCCGTACCTGACAAAGATACAGAGAACTCACTCTGCTACTTCATCTTTCATGACCAGTGACTTACCGTGCATACTCCTGGGGGGAGATCAGAAACTTCTCCTTCATTTGGACCTCAGCCTTGTTCTCCCACCAGAATTTGTTAGTTGCTTTCTTGTGCTCTGGGCTGAGAATGGAGAGAATGAATAATTTCAGTAATAGATTATAAAGTATTACTCAGATATCTAAGCATTCATTAGGTAAGTAATGCAGACAGATCTGGGTTTCTGCCTGGAGCAAGGCTGAGAGAGGAACACAGTCTCTTCAAGATCTCCAGTCTCCTCCCTTCTTCCAATAAAATTGTGAGAATCTGAGGAGAGGTGATGGGCGGTGACCAAGCTGGCTTTCCCAGCTAGACCACCAGCAACACCACTGGGACCATGGCAGCCATAAGACCCCTACCCCCTCAAGGTTGGCAATGCCTGTGACTCAACCTATCCATCCTGATCCAATCACAAAAGCGTCCTTCCTTTCACCCACCCCAAACCCTTCTCCCACTCATGTATGCGTCCGTGCTGGAGGAGGCCCTCAGCTCGGCTATCACCTGGCCAGATGCTCCAGCAGCCCTCCGTGCAGCACCGTCAGGTTTCCGTGGCTCAGGTGTTTCCGCACCTCGCAACCGCAGCACAGGCACCAGCAGCATCGATCGTGCTCGGGCACGTAGCGCTCCACCTGGGCGGCGCGGATGGCCTTGCGAGCGGCCTCCACCTGCGGGGGAGAGGCCAAGTAGGACCCCGAGAGGGACCCGCAAATCACACTCCCTCAGGTCAGCACTGGACTGCCCCGCATCCCCGGCTCCCTCCAGCCTCGCGTCGGCACCTGGGGCAGGAGCCGTTCCAAAGCTGCCTTGAGCTGCCGCTGGTGCTTGCGGCTGTAGACGTGTCCGCGACCACAGAAGAAGGTCTGGCGGCACAAAGGACAGCGCTGCGCCGGCGTCATAGGTCCAGGACCGGGTATCTCCGCCACCAGCAGCCGATCTTTCTCCAACCGGTGACCCCTGACCTCTGACCCCTTGGGGCGGGACTAACCCAGCGGCTCCAGCGGCCCCCAGCGGCAGGCAGGCGCTACTGCAAACCTTTTGCGGCTGCGCGGATCCGTGCCCCGCCGCCGGCCCCGAGGCAGCGATATTCCCAGATACCGCGGGGCGAGTAGAGCAGCTCCCCAGAGCCAGGCAGATGCGCGGGAAAGCGCGCGCCGCAAAGTGAGGGCCACGGGCTACGCACGTCTCCGGGCATTGGCAAGGACCCGTATTAGGCAACGTTACAAATCGTAACTAGGTGAGCGCTGTGTGTCCAGAGCTTTACATTAATGACCTCACTGAATCCTCCCAGTAACGCCCTGTGGTGTCTTACCGGCATTTTCTTTATTTTTATTTTTTTTATTTGTTGTGCCAAATAGTACTGGACCCTTACCGGCATTTTTCAAGCGAGAAACCTG
Source organism: Indri indri (assembly GCA_004363605.1). Taxonomy (NCBI): domain Eukaryota; kingdom Metazoa; phylum Chordata; class Mammalia; order Primates; family Indriidae; genus Indri; species Indri indri. The sequence continues at coordinate 218,146 of RJWJ010000218.1, forward strand.
AGGGGTGGAGGAGGTGAAGGAACTTTGTGGAAGGTTGCACAGATGTGGAGTAGTGGAGGCAGCACCTGCAGCTCTGGTGCTCCTCTGTACCGGCAGGCTGTTGGGAAACACCTGCTGGAGGTGACCATGATCTAATACCTAATCACAGTCACCCCAGAGGGTGTTCCAACCGCGGCTCCTGTAAAGCCGTAAAGGGCATACTATAAAGCATGCAGCATCGTTGCTGAGGGTTAGCCGTCATTTTTGATCTGTAAAAGTGCAATTGTAGTGGAATTTTTATTCTTTGCAAGCCCCTTCTCCCAGAATCAGCAGTCTCCCTGTTGGTCCTGCTTCCCTAAACCTTAGGGGCTAAGGTGACTTGCCCCATCACAAGGCCGAAGTCCCCAGCCTGTAATCTCCCCCAGAAAGCCTGGGGCCTAGCCCAGACCTTACTTACAGGATAAGTAGACAGAGTTGGCCCAGAATCCCAAACTTGCATTAGACTTTTTACTAGTTCCAGTGCACTAACCCGGATGGGCTACCATGTCTGTGGGTCAGTACACGGTCAACTCTACAGGATTCAGGCCCAGAGAGTAGCCAGACTCTCCTTAAGATCTTGACTTCCTGTTGGAGCTGCCCTCTCAACTCTATCCTCTGCCAGATGTGATTCCTTTTGATGACCCTTCTAACACTCAGTTCCTTGACCTCCCATCATTCCCTTAGCATGGTCATCCCTGGACTTTGCTCCTTTTGTGAATCTGAACTCTGAAGTTCTACGCCGACTACCACTTTCCATCCTCCCATGCAGCCTTACCTTCAGTCTAGTCTTTAACTGCAGAGGGACCTCCATTCCTGAAGGAGACTTGACTTTTTATCCTTTCACATAGAAAATTATTCAAAATCTGACTGCTGCCATAGGCTCTGCTCTCTGCCTGTGGTTTTCAAAATGTGCCCTCCCCCCCATATCCCAGCATCAGCATCAGGGAGCTTGTTATTAATGCAAATTATTGGGTCCCACCCCAGACCTACTGAATTGGGAACTGGGGAGGGGCGTGGCAATCTGTGGTTTAATGAGCCCTTGAGGGGATTCTGATGCTCCTTCGGGTCTGAGAAGCACTGGTCTAGGTCTGGTCCTCTTGGCTTCACTTTACTCACTGGATCCCAGCCACGTTTCAGCCATGCTGTCAAGGAAACTCCTACTTCACTTCACCTTCCAAGACCTCTCATTCTGTCAAACCTCAACCCTGGATCAGCCCAGGCATACATTTCCCTCATGTTTTCAGTGCTTCTCAGAGCAGTCTACACTATCTGCCTCAACTTCTGGTAACTCCTTAACCCTCTGCAATTTTGCTTGTGAAACTTCTCACTAAAGTTCTCCACTACCAAGTATTCAGCTGCCATCTGGCTCTGCTAGTTTGAAATGGAACTCAACATCTTCCTCTTCAAGACATCCCGTTTTCATCCTCCCAATGAATGATACCACCAAGCTAAGGCCTTAAGGTTTGGGGTGAGTTATCTTTGACACGCCTGACATTCCTTTACTCAACCCCACATCCACCCTGTCAAGTTGTCTTATTCATCGAACTCTGAGATGTTTAAAATCTTCTTCCATTTTTTATACTCAGAGGGTACCTCATCTCAGTTTCCTTCCTTTCTTGCTTGGATTCATGTAAAACCTTTCTAACTGATTTCCAAGTGTCTGCTCCATATATCCTCCACAGTATGGTCCTAAGAAAGTCTACAAAATGACTTTCTTGATTAATGATTAATTTAATACCTCTAAATTGCCATCAGACAAATCTAAACTCCCTTGACAAGCTATTCAAAGCCTTTTACAACATGATTCCCAATTTCCTTGGCTCTCCTCTACCCTTGGCTGACCACCTCCAGCCCCTCCTCTAAGCAATATTCCAATAGTCCTATAGCTCCTATGAATTTTAGCATCTCCCTCGAGCCCTTGGTTCCCTGTGCCTGGAATTTTCTTCTTTCCTGTTTTGTTTTGTTTTGTTTGTTTGTCTTGAGACAGGGTCTTGCTTTGTTGCCCAGGCTGGAGTGCAGTGGTCTAATCATAGCTCACTGTAACCCCAAACTCCTGGGCTCCTCCTGCCTCAGCCTCCCTAGTAGCTGGGACTATAGGCACATGCCACCATGCCCAGCTAATTTTTAAAATTTTTTGTAGAGACAGTGTCTAGCCATGTGTCCCAGGCTAGTCACGAACTCCTGGCCTCAAGTGATCCTCCCTCCTCGGCCTCCCAAAGCGCTGGGATTACAGGTGTGAATCACCACACTGGCCATCTTTCCAATTCTGTCTCATAAATTCCTTATTAATTCTAAACAATTTGTATTCTTTCTGAAATATGAACTAGAATGTCATTTCCATGAAGCTGGTGACTTTATCTGGTGGTAATCTCTGAATCAATGTTTATTGAAAGAATGGAATGTCACCCCTTTTGTGAAGCCTTCCAGAGTTGTCCCTGCAGAATTAATTTCTTGGCTCCAAGATCCTCTGCTCATCCTGCCATCACTTTTGTTTAGTGAGTCAGTTGAAAACCCAATCGTTGAAAAGCCCTTCAAGTGCAGGGATTGTGTCCTATTCATGCCTGACTCCTGAGAATTAGCAGATGGTGGTCCTCTGTGTATGTTTGCCAAGCTAAGTAAAACCATCAAAACTCAGGCTCCCTGAGGTTAAGGTGCCTCTTAGTGGTAGGAGTTTGTGCAGGGAAGGACACAGGAAGCATGCAGCTGACAGTCTGCTAATTAGTAGTATCAAGCTACCAAATGGGCTCATGGATAGCTTTCCTTATTTAAAAATTGTAAAAAGTAATTTCTTGTTAAAAAAAAAAACTGTACAGAAGCTATAAATAGTTCCCTTTCTCTCTTGCCCACCTAGTCCTCAAAGATGGCCATTGCTGTTTGTTATCCATATTCTTCAAGACCTTTGCTATGCTTATATGGACATAATTTCTGTCACATTCAGAATCATATTGAACACACTGTTCTGCTACTGGTTTTTTTAACCCTAAAAAATGTATTGTAATTTTTTTTTTTTTAGAGTTGGAGTCTCCCTCTGTCACCTAGGCTGGAGTGCAGTGGCTCATAGCTCACTGCAGCCTTGACTTCCTCAAGGCTTAAGTGATCCTCCCACCTCAGCCTCCCAAATAGCTGTGGTTACAGGCGTGTACCACCACACCTGCCTAATTAATTTTTTTATAGATGAGGACTTGCTGTGTTGCTGTGTTGCCGAGGCTGATCTTGAACTTCTGGCCTCAAGCAATCCTCCCACCTCAGCCTCCTGAGTCAGTGGGATTATAGGTGTGAGCCCCCACACCCAGCATATTGTGAATATCTTCTATGTCCTACATAGAGCATGATATTAAATACTATGAATATACTTATGACTCTCAAATGTATTTACATCTTCAATCTAGGCTTCTCTTCTAAACAACTGTCTACTTGACATAGCCACCCTCATTGTCTCATAGATTCTAAACCCAGAATTGCTCAAACCTGCTGCTTCTACAGATTTCCTCTCCTCACCATTCACCCAATTGCTCAAACCAAAAACCTTGGAGTCACCTTTATCTTTTCTCCTCCTGCATCCGGTCAGTCCTTGACTTGTTTTTTCTACCTCCAAGACACATCATCATATTGATCTACCTCTCTCCATCTCTACTGCCGCTGCCCCAGCCCGCCTGGATTACTGCAGTTACCTCCTAATGGGTCTTCCTGCTTCCATGTTGGCTTCCCCCAACAAGCCACTTTCAGTGAGTGGCTGATCATGATCAACAGCAACAACAAATGGGTTATGTCAGTTACTTAAGTTACTTTCCACTATACTGGAAGAAAATCCAAATCCTTTGTCATAGTCTAGAAAAGCCTACCTGGTCTAGTCCCAGCCTCCCTCCCTAATTTCACCTTGGGTCTTTCTCCCATTGCTTACTGTAATCTATTTTCCATGGTCTTATCCCTAGTCTCTCAATAGGCCAAGGTGAATGTCTACCTCCAGAGCTTTGTGCTTTCTATTCCCTCTACTAAAATGTTTTTCCTTCCCATTCTTTAGCCTGGCTAACTTCTACTTATATAAGTCTTGGTTAAAATGTCACTTTCTTAGAAAGGTCTTCTCTCATGTCCCCTCCAGTCTAAGTTGGATACCCATATTGCTTTCTCTCACAGTAACCCAATCTTTAGCTCACTGATATTTATTACCATTGTGCATTGTTGCAAATAATTAATTGGTTTAATACCTTTCCATCTAGACTGAACACTGTGAGGGAGGAACCACTTGGTGTTTCACTGTATCCCTAACACCTGGCATAGGGCCTGGCATATTGAAAATGCTCCACAAATAGTTGTTGAATAAAGAAAAAGAGTGAGGGTACAGGAGTATGATCTTTTATTTATTTATTTGTTTGGTTGGTTGGTTGTTTTTTTTTTTTTTTGAGACAGAGTCTTGCTCTGTCACCCAGGCTAGAGTGCAGTGGCATCATTATAGCTCAACTGCAACCTCAAACTCCTGGGCTCAAGCGATTTTTCTGCCTCAGCCTCCTGAATAGCTGGGACTACAGGCATATGCCATTACGCCCAGCTAATTTTTTCTATTTTTTGTAGAAACGGGGTCTTGCTCTTGCTCAGGCTGGTCTCGAACTCCTGCCTCGGTCTCCCAGAGTGCTAAGATTACAGGTCTGAGCCACTGCATTCAGCTGAGTATGATCTTTTATTAGAGAGCAGAGTGGGCGAAGGCAGGTTTTTCTCAGTGCTACTTTTTCCACAAAGGCTGTACTGTCTTGTTCTTTGCTTCTGACCTGTTGCCTCTTGGGATCCACTTGCACCTTAAACCGGACATTGACAGGAATGTGGACAGCGATGAGGATGTGCACAAAGTGCAGATGAGGTGGACCAGTTGTGGCCAAATCAGGTGACAGCAGAGCTTAGGACCCGCTCCTTCCTGGGAGTTGGATGGACTAGGGTGGTAGATGAGGGGCTCTGGCTGCATGAGAGCGCTGGGTGGGCTCAGAGCAAATGACTGGGCCTGGTCCCCCCACCCACTCATCCAGTGGCTGTCGCATAGAAATTAGCACCGAGACAGTCCAGGAGAAGAAAGTGGGTGGTTTAGGGAAAGGGCATGTGCACATGTCTGTCCCATCTTTTCCTTGGCACTAGTGTCCTCTTCCCATCCTATCCCTGATCTTCCCCACCTCCCCAGCCTTCACTTCTGCCTCCTTGGAGCATCAGCAGCTCCCACAGACCGGGGTTGGCTTTGGGCACTTCTGAAGACAGACTAGCTGTCGTTTTCCAGACCTGAAAAAAAGGCCAAGTTCCAGCATCTCCTCCTGTGAGAAGCCTTCCCCAGCTACTTCAGTCAGAGCTAATTGCTCTTTTCTCTGTTCTTTCAGGGAACATGGAATCTGCCTGTTCCGGAAGTGACTGGTGATAATTCATGCCAAACAGTGCAGCCTTATTACCTGCTGTGGTTTGAATATGTGCCCCAAAGTTCATGTTTTGGAAACTTAGTCCCCAGTGCCACAGTGTTGGGGGGCGGGGCCTAATGAGAGGTGATCTGGCCATGAGGGCTCTGCCCCCATGCAGAGATTTTGGTCTGGTAGGACATGGGTTGTGCTTCTCAGGAGCACCATGTTTCATTTCTTCTCTTTCTTTGTTTTTCTTTTTTTTTTTAAAAGACAGGATCTTGCTTGCTCTGTCACCCTGGCTAGAGTGCAGAGGCATCAGCTAATTTTTTCTATTTTTTTGTAGAGATGGGGGTCCTTCTCTTGCTCAGGCTGGTCTTGAACTCCTGACCTCAACGCTGTTATCACAGGAGTGAGGTCCTTATAAAAGGGTGAGTTTGGTTCTCTTTTCTCTCTCTCTCTCTCACCCTCTTGCCCTCTTTGCCCTACGGGATGATGCAACAAGAAGGCCCTCATGAGCTGAGGCCTCTGGATCTTGGACTTCCCAGCCCCTGGGACTGTGAGCCAATGAATTTCTTTTTTTTTTAATTTTTTAATTTTTTGTTTATTGTGAAGCAATAAATTTCTATTCATTATAAATTACCCAGTCTGTGATATTCTGTTATGGCAGCACAAAACAGACTAAGACACTACCTAACAGGTCCCGTGCTAGGCTCTAGGGGTCTGGACGTGAACATCGCTTATCCCTTGTGCTGTTCTCCCTGGTTGCCAGTAGCACTGTAAGTGAGCCCCTGTGGGGTGGGGGCTGCATTTCATCCGTGCTTGGTTTAGTGGTTCTTTACCCTGTCAGCCTTCACACCTAGGAATGGGACAAATACTTTATAAGGCCATCTTCATTACCCTGAAATAAATCTTACTGATAAAATAACTGACCTACAAGTATAACTTTTAAAAGATCAATATAATGCTCTAACTATAATAACAGAAAATTAAGGGGAGAAAAGTTTACAAAATGTATTTCAGTGGACAAACTATACTTGAAGACATGAGATAGTTGAAAATTTGCATACTTATCATGAATAGCTTAGATTTAAGAGATGATACTCAAATCAATATTAAAAATACTTTTTCTTTATATTAGCTACCTTGAAATAACAGCTAAATAAGTATATTTGTTTATACACGTAGAATCCCGGAGTGCCATAGATACAAACACAAACTGGTACAGGCATGTGAAAATACCAGAGCGGCTCTGCTGTCAGTGAAGTGATTTTCCAAAATGGCAAACAACTCTTGGTAAACCTCCAAACCAAAAGTACAGTCTTCCTTCATTTAACGTAATAGTTGCATTCCTAGAAAATTCAGTGTCTATTAAAATGATGCAACAAATGTTTTCTGTTTAGGTGTAAAACCAAAGTAAGCTCTTGGCACAGCTCATTCATTATAAATGGCCTGTGGTCTAAGGGCCAATTCTTCAAGGTGAGGGACTGTCTTCTTGCACTGGGGACATCTGACATTCCTGAGCCCGACTACCAATAGCCATAGTACCCCCAAATTTGTGGCAATTGCAGTGCCCTCTAGGTCAGTCCGGTCCCAGTGAGAGCCCCGGCCTAGCACTACTAAGTTTATGGTGCATGTTTAGAAGTAAAAGAGCTGGAGCCTGTTTGGGGGGTGGGAAGAGCAGAGGTGGTGGTGATGGAGAGGTGACAGGGTAGGGTGGGGACTTCATGTCTGTCACAAAAATGTACAAATCAAGCAAACTGAGGCCTTTCTTCAGAGATGCAGAGATCTTGGTTTGGTAGGACATAGGCTATGCTTTTCAGGAGTACCATGTTTCATTTCTTTCTTTCTTTTTTTTTTTAAAGATAGGATCTTGCTTGCTCTGTTGCCCTGGCTCAAGTGCAGTGGTGTCAGCTAATTTTTTCTATTTTTTTTGTAGGGTCTTGCTCTTGCTCAGGCTGGTCTTGAACTCCTGACCTCAAGCAATCCTCCTGCCTCAGCCTCCCAAAGTGCTAGGATTACAGGCGTGAGCCACCACACCCAGCTGGAATACCATGTTTCAGAGATCAGGGAGGAGGCAGTTGGCTTTCACAATGAGCCAGGTTGCAAGGTGTTAAGGGGTGAATAAGTGGACAGGAAGTGAAGGCTACTCCTCAGATTTAATGGCCACCTCACTCAAAGGCAGAATGAGAACAGTACCTCTTCCAAAACGTGCCGCTTCAAAAAAAAAAGAGAGAATAGTACCTATTCCGTAATGGGGTTGTATGAATTAAGTCTGCAAATGTACATAGAATGATGTCTGGTCCCATTATAAGCACTCAGTAAATGTTAATATGCCAGACTACACACTTTGCATTATCTTTAGTTCTCAAAGCAAATCTCTGTGTGCTATCATTATCCGCATTTTGCATACCAAGGAAACTGAGGTTTAGAAATGTTAAGAAAACTTGTGCCAAAGATGACACAGTTTGGTACAGGACAAGTTATCTCCTGGGAGGGAGCAGAGATGGGAGTCAAAGACAGAAAAATCAAAGTGTTTCTAAGCAACAGCAAGGTCCAAGCTACCACTAAGAGTTGTCGAATGCTAAAAGTAGACGCAGACCATTATGGGTCCACCAGCCTCCTGGAACGGGAGGAGACTCCTACGTAGACGTCACAATGCCTAATGAGATAGTTGCCATTTATTAATACTTAGCTTCCACCATGAACCAGGTTCCGTATTAGGCACCCTATTTCATCCCATTTGTTTCCCACACTGGTACTAAGAAAGAGGCATCATTAACTTATTTTCCTGATTAGAGCACTGAGGCTCAAAGAGAAAGAGCCTTGCCTGAGGTAGGTGTTTCCAGAATGAGGAGGCAGGAGCTACATCAGAATGCATAACCAGCAAGGAGGGCAGGGAGGAAAGATGAAAAAGTGACACTCCCTTAACTCCAGCCCCCTGCAGAGACCTGGGAGCTACTCTCAAGAGTCAAGCACCACTCGCTGTCACCTCTGGACAAAAGTGATACTAGGCAGGCAGCAGTGGCTCTGAGGTCAGAGCCTTGTTTCTGTGCAGGCCTACTGAGGGGGGAGGGAAGAGCAGGGGAGGGAGTGAGAGCCCCCATCTCAATCCTGTGGGAGATCCAGTGTTGACTTTAAGCACTGAGTGTCTCTGGGATCCTGACAGAGCTCAAACCTCACTCCTTTCTTGTCCCCAGGCTTTCCCCTCTTCCCCTCAGACCTGAGGCTGCCAGCTGGCCCTTCCCTGGAGCTCTCTTCTGCATCCAGGAAGGCCACAGCAGCCCAGTTGGGACCTGCAGCCTCCAGGACTCTTATTCCATAGGTGGCTTCTCCTAAGGGGTGCTAGAGACCAGCACGGGGAAGAGTAACGAGTCTCAGGCCCTGAGCTCCCCACGGTGATTCTTTGTCCTTCTCCCCCCATTAATCCCTACTGGAATTGAGCAAAATTGTTCGGCACTCCTGATGCAAAGGTGAGATTAAATGTTGACGATGGTTAAATGGGGAAATGAGGCTTGAGCCTGACTACTCTTGCAAGAAATTCTTTCCTCTCGAACCTGTGTAGTTCCTTCCTTCAGCTGCCCCATAAATACCAGACTTCTCTTCACTTAGCCCCAGCTGTGGCTTTAGCCTCATCTGAAGCTTACCCCAAACCTGCCCCACTAGTCCCAACCTCTTCCCTGTGCTTCGGACTCCCCTCCAACTGCTTATCGCGGCAACCACCGCTGCTAGGATGGCGTATGGGATTCCCACGTTCACGTTAACATCCTCTAGCCCTCTTCCCAGTTGTATCCCTTACTCCTCCCCAAGCCCCCAAATCGGCCTGGATTCCTCCCTGTCCCTACATGTCCCACTGAGCAGATTCTACTTCCTAAAACTTTGGGATCCCTTTCCTCCCCTCATGCCTTACACCCATCTTAGAGCAGGAACTTCCCCCCTGAGTCATTCCATCAGCAATTAACTGGTCTTCTCCAGCCTTTCTCCTTTCTTGTGCACCATCCACAACACAGCTGGGCACTCTTTCTAATCTTAAACACGAATACCACTCAGTCACTCACCTGTTGGCTAGCCCCCCACGGCTGACAGCGATTTGTCCCCTGTGTACCTGTGTAGCCTGCTCCTATCCCTCCCACTCCTCTGCGTGCCATCCTGTTTTCACCTGTAGGACTTCTCATTCACCTACTTCCTGTCTAGGCTGTAAGACAACTCTAAAGCTACCTCTTCACTGCTAGGGGAGCCAGCTTGTTTTTTGTTTCGAGATGGGGTCTTATTCTACCACCCCAGCTGGAGTGCAGTGGCATCATCATAGCTCAATGCAGCCTCCAACTCCTGGGCTCAGGTGATCCTCTTGGCTCAGCCTCCTGAGTAGTTGGGACTACAGGCAGGCACCACCATGCTAGCTAGTTTTCTATTTTTTTTGTAGAGGTAGGGGGTCTTGCTATGCTGACCTTGAACTCCTGGCCTCAAGCAATCCTCCCCACCAGCCTCCCAAAACGCTATGATTACAGGCATGAGCCATCACACCTGGCCAACTGCTTGTTTTTAAAACTAGCATATCAAGGGAAGGAATTGAGTACTCTTGCCTTTCTTGTAAAAACTGTACCTCAGGATAACTAAATTATGGATGAGAGGAAGATTTGTTCTATAGAAGTATTTCAGCTATAAAAAAATAAAAATAAAAACTAAAGCATTTCAGCTAATAGAAAGTTGGGAAAATATGACCAATATTCATATAAAATTTTAAAATTGCTAATCTCCTTTAGATGTGATGATGCTATGTTTAAAGAGTCCTTTCAGAGAAAAAAGGATGTCTAGGAATTGCTTCAAAATAATCCAGGGAAGGGGAAGGGATGGGATATGTAAATAAAAGTTACCCATGAGGGGATGAAACTGGAAGACAGCTATGTAGCGGGGTTCACTATATTCTACTTTGGATAGGTTTGAAATTCTCGAAGTAAAACAAATTACCGCCTCTAAACTTAAAAAAAAAAAAAGCACCACCCTGCTGTGCTCCCTTAGCACAGGCCCTCACCACTGGTACAGCTACCACAGTGCAGTGCAGAAACTGCCCCAGGCCCCCGAGGTTGAGCCGTATTCTATCCTCTGAGCTTGGATAGAGCAGCTGCTTAAAGAATGGCAGTTGAACGAGTAGGCAGGTGGTGCTTGTAGGGCTGGCTGCGACAGCTGATCTCTCTGAAGATCATCTTCATAGCCCAGAAAAATGAAAATTGCTCCAGGATCCTGAAAAGGGCTGGGTATTTTCCTCCTTTGAGGAAAGGAAATTATGGACTCCCTTTGCTGCACACCAGGCAACTGCCCCCTTGCCTCTGGGTTGCCCGTCAGCTCTGAGGGCATCCCACTTTCATCCTTGGAGCTGAACTCCACCTCCACCCTTAGCCCCATCCTCAGAGACTCTCCCATCCTCCACCCAACAAACACACACATGCGCAAGGTTGCTGAGGGTTAACTTTAATAAGTCATGGGCTGACTCTTGCTTCTGGGGTTAAAGGTCAAAGAGGAAAGGCATCACATCTGTAAGAAAAGAAGAGAGTTTAAAGGAGTGTGTTTTTGCAGCTGCTGTTCCCTAAGCCTGGGATGCTCTCTCATAGCAAGTGATCTTCTCACTCAAGGCTCAAATGCCACCACTTCTCTGAAGCCTCCCTGAACTGCTCCAGGGAAGGACAAAGTCCCCTTTGCACACAACCTCTATTGCTTCTCATACTGTGTGGTCACCATTTCCCAAGGCTGCTGGGCTGTGAGTAGGGCCGGTTGCACCTTAGTTGTTTCCCGATCAATTCTTTGTACAATTCCCACGCTTGTGGGGGAGGTCTCACCTCAGGCACCACTCAAGGGTCTCAGACCACTGCTATTCTCCCCTGCTTCCTACAGAAGAATCCCCCCATGGCATGTGACCTGCTTGCATACTCAGCCTTGGGTCAGGATCCTCAGGTCCCCTCCCCTTCAGGCCCACACATGGCAAGGCTTCACACCTGGCTGGCTCATGCACCGCTGGATGCTCTCCAGCCGAGCGGAGGCCAAGGCGCGGGCCTCCTCCTCAAAGCGGCGGTGTCCCTCCTCAGTCAGCTTCCAGAGGCAGGACCGAGGCCGTGTGTTGGCCCCACACTGCTCGCTGACTGGCACTTTCTCAAAGCTATCTCGGAAACAGAGATTGTGACGGACGGTATTCTTCCAGCCTTCTGGAGCGGTCCGGAAAAAGGGGAAGTGGTGTCTGTGGACAGGGAAGAGGGGCAAGGAAAGCATGGTTTCTTTGAGGGATGCCCTACTCTCGAGCATGTTCTTCCCCAGGGGCCAGGAGCCTCAGCCCTTCTCTCAGGGTGGGTGATGGTAAGCCGGCTGGAACTGCTCTTTGCAGGCCCAACATGTGGCAAAACCACCTGGTGCATTGCTCACGTGACTCCCCGCCTTTTAAGCCCAGTTCGCTGCCCCCAGCCCCAGTCCCATTTCCCATCCTCCCTCTGAGGACTCGGGACTTTGGGCTACAGCACGGACAAAGCAGAATCAGGCTGACCAGCTCCTGTGAGAGGAACCTTGGTGAAGGAGGGGCTCCGCTTGAGGACACTGGGCTCTTCTCCTAATAACTTGGAAAGGGTCTGAGCGCTCCCTTGCACTGTGTGTACAGGACTATCAGAGCTAAGGATAAATCTCTTCTCGGCTGGGCTCCGCTGGCCCTTGTGGGTACAGGGAGTTGTGCCAGGCAGTCCAGCCCCAGCAGAAGCAGGTGGGGAACTATTGGGGAAACCAGATTTTATAGTGGCTAATCGTGAGAGGAGTGGTGGGAGAAACTTAACCTGACCCAGGTAAATTTATGTTTTAGAAGAGAACTAAGCCATAAAAAAAACCAAAAACAAAACAAAAAACCACCTCCACCCTTTTTTAAGATGTGAATAGGGTTGGGAGTAGGTATGTTCCTGTGCATGTGGCCCCACATGCACCTGGGAAAAGAGAACTGGGAATGTGCTCGTCCTCTCAGACCCAGAGGGGGAAACTGAGTCAGCAGCCCAGAGCCTGGGACAGATTGGAAGGCATCAGACCAGGGCCCTGGCCCCCTCCCTTCTCCCTCCTCAAAGGGCCCCCGGCACATACCGAGTGAAACTGTAGATCTGCTGTACGTTGAGGCCACAGGGGGAACTGTTTCTTAATGCCAGGGCAATTAGGTGGAAGTAATTGAGAGGGGGCCGGGACCACAGCCTCCCCGCCTGGTTGTTGGCTTGCTGAAGCCTCCGACTCTGGAGGGGGGCCCTTTTGTGAGGGGATGGGAGAGCCACAGAGGAGCCGTCATCCTGGTCCTCAGCCTCCTCCTCTTCTGTGAGCTAGAGGAGCACAGAGTAGGAACTGGTCCTGACTCCTCAGCCTCTACTCCAGGGTGCAATGGCAGGAAGGGGTAGCTGTCTAGGGCTATCATCTGGGCTTCTCCCCAACCCAAGGATGTAGGTCATTTCTGAACCCGTTAACCTTTTGCTATCCCTAAGAAGACAGAAATCCACTGTATCTTCCCTACGCCCATCCCCTCTACTGCCCAAGTCCAGCTTACAATCCCAGATCCATACCTCCAGGTTGCTGGGGGAAGAGGCAAACTGCTTCTGAGGGGGAGACTGCTCACTGGAAGAAAGGGGCAGTGATTCCACCCCTGTGGCCTCTGAGCCATTGGCATCGTCCTCCTCCTGGGGTGGCTGAGGGGAGCGGGGTGTGCTTGCCACATCCTCCCTCTTGCTAGATACAGGGACCTCCAGCTTTCCAGGGGGAAACACGACGTTAGGGTTTACCCACATCCACAGATTGGGCTCAAAATCTGGACCTGTGCAGAACAAAAGTAGATTGTGTGCCACAGCATACCAGCTTTGCGTGTCCCTGGTATTCGGCCAGGGCACAGAGCCGTGTAGGGGAGCTCACTACTCACCATCTTCCTCAGAGTTGGGTTTTTTTTCTAGGGGTAATTTTGGTGGATCAATTAGTTGGAGTTTATATCTGGCAACTGGCAAAAAGACAGAAAAGAGTCAAAACATCCTAGGATTTTTATTGTGACCCTGGGTCCTGAGCCTCGAGGCTTCTCGCGGAGAAGGTTGTGGGCCCTGCCTGGGGGGTTATGACACCATATTCTACCGGCTTTCCTTTTACCTCCCCGACCCTCTCATCTCCTCTGCATTTTTTGTTTCTCTCTCCACATATATCGTCCCTGAATGATCTCATGCATGCCTGTGGTTTTGGTCACCATCTATGAATTTAGGGCTCTAAAGTCTTTACCTCTAGCCTTAGACTTCCCTGCTAGCCCTTAAGTAGAACTGCCTATTAGCTGTCTTTACTTGGGTAACGCATAGGCACTTCAAACTCAACATTTCTAAAACTGAATTCCATCTTCTTGCTCCGCCTCCTGTATTTCTTGTCTCAGCAAATGGCACCAGCATCCGACTGGCTGTTTGGGGAAGAAACTATTTTTGCCCCTCACTGTCCCCATTGAGTGTCGTCATATTACAGATGAATCTGTAATTTTTTGTTTGGGAAATGATGACATACTTTTTGGAGAGCTTGGTAATTAGAAAGGATACCCATTACATCTCTAATGTTCGACAGAGAACTAGAAAAGGAAAAAGTAGCAAAAGTTACAAAATTGGAAAAGGCAAAACTATCATTTGTAGGAAAAAATGATTAATATAAAAGATCATACAAAATATACAAATTATTGGAATCAATAAGAGCACAGCAAGTTTGCTGGATATAAGAACATACTAATCAATACTGCTCTTCTATACCAGCATTAAAACTGAAAAATATTTTTTAAAAAGGTACTGTTTGCCAAGATATGCATCTGCACTGGATTCATGAGATTCAAAAACATAAAAACTAAATAAGATTAAAAATTTTAAAAAGGTACTATTTACAGTAGCAACAAAAATAATGACGTATACAGGAGTTAACCCATGAAAGAACGTACTAGCCTTTTATAAGGAAAAAAAATGGAACCACTATTTAAGAACATAATCCCCAGCTGGGCGTGGTGGCTTACACTTGTAATCCTACCACTCTGGGAGGCCGAGGTGGGAGGATCGCTCAAGGTCAGGAGTTCAAGACTAGCCTGAGCAAGAGTTAGACCCCGTCTCTACTAAAAATAAAAAGAAATTAGCTGGACAACTAAAAATATATAGAAAAAATTAGCCGGGTATGGTGGCATATGCCTGTAGCCCCAGCTACTCAGGAGGCTGAGGCACGAGGATTGCTTGAGCCCAGGAGTTTGAGGTTGCCGTGAGCTAGGCCGACACCACGGCACTCTAGCCCAGGCAACAGAGTGAGACTGTCTCAAAAAAAAAAAAAAAAAAAAGAACATAATCCCTGGTTATCTAGTCTTTAGGAAACAAAAAGAAAAAAACATAAAAGAGGACTTGAACGAAGACATACAATACATATTATAAAGATGCCAATCACTCTCAAATTAATCTATAAATTTTATGCACATATTATAATAAAATTAAAAGATTCTACATAGTAAAAATCGCCATCAGCAAAAAATAAAAATAAGCCAGAAAAAAAATGAATGCAAAGTTCTCAGTTCTCTAATATATAGAAAGTTCCCATAAGTCATGAGTAAAAGGCCAACACAAACTTACAAATGGGCAAAACATATGAATCAGCATCACAAGGAGGGGATACCTGAATGGCTAACAAGACTCTCGGCCTTATTAGCAATAAGAAAAATACATAAAATAACACTTTATAGCAATCAAACTGATAAGAATTATAAAGACAGATAATACCGGGCGTTGAGAAAGATGCAAGGAAATAGAATCCCTTCTGATGCTGCAGTTCTGAGTATCAACTGGTGCGGCCACTATGAAGTGTCAGGCAAGACTCCGATTTACCGCATCTTACCATCGGTGTGCCTACCCAAGGTAATACAGGAACTTATATACAGAGCTGGGCTGACACCACAGCACTCTTGCCCAGGTGACAGAGACTCTGTCTCAAAAAAAAAAAAAAAATGAGTGGGGAAAATAGACATTAAAGGGATTAGGGTTGGTAGTAGGAGTGGGGGAGGTGATGGAGGTAAGGCGGTGGACATTGAAGGGGGAAAATGACTAGAGATAATCCAGGGACCTTGCCAGAGCGATGGCAAGAGTACCCAAGAGTACCGTGAATGCAGGGGTGATCGCCTCAGCTCTCTACACCTGAAGTGCAAGAGAAAAAATAAAACTTAAAAGACCACGGTGGTCAATTATCCATTCGGTAAATATCCAGCACGTCTGTGTGTCAGGCAACGTATTAGACGTGACGCTACAGCCATGAACCAAACTGATAATTAAACATTTTTTTAAAGAGAGAAAAATAAGTGAAATAAATAGTACGGCAAATGGCGATAAGCGCCATGGAAAAAAGGCCCAGAAGAGGCCTAGAAGGTTCTGGGAGCTGAGCGGCTCCCGGGTTGAGTTGAAAACCAGCATTTTTAGGTAAGACCGCTACCCTCTGGGGGCTTCCAATCGAGGCAGGAGCCAACCCCCATCCCGAGTGGAGTCCGTGAGTGGGTGGGGGGAGGGGGGCTCCGGGAACCTAGCACAGGGGGCTGGGGGCCCCGAAGCTCCCCACCCCCGCAGTGGGGCGAAGGCTGGGGGCACCCCCCCTCCGCCCCGGCTCCCGCGAGCCCCACCCCGGCCGCCGACACGCCCATCCCCCACCGCACCCCGGCCGGCCGCCAACACGCCCATCCCCCACCGCACCCATGGGGGCACTCACAGTTCCGCTCGGCTAAAGGAAGGTGCTCTGTGGTGAAGGCCAGAAAGGACTCGCTCCCCATGTCCCAGTCCAGCAATCCCGGGACCTGGCCATGGAGGCTGTCCCAGAAGTCGAGATGTTGGAGTTTGAGGGCCACCTTTAGCGAGAGGAGAGAGAGACTGGCGCTGCGTGGGACAGAGTCGGGAGACTAAGGATTAGGCCTAGGTGGCGCTGCCTAAATACGCAGGCTCTGATTGAGGTTGGAGGCATCTCAGGTGTGGAGAGTCCCATTTGACGCCTTTAACCTCTTCTAGGCTCTACCAACTACCGAAGTCTTTCTTCTACCCCTACCTTTGCATTTTGGGATTTGGGGACCTTGGGGGTTCAGAAGGGAGGTACCCCAGACCATCTTCCCCCTCTACATTTGCACAAAGCTCTTATTTAGAAGGAACAATGATCCCATGAGAATATTAATAGCTATTTTCTAGAAGTTCTGAAAGGTTTTATAGCTTATCCAAGATCACATCTGTGGTAGATGGTGGAGATGGCATTAGGTTGAATGATTTAATTCTTAAAATTCTGTTTTTAATGATTTCAAATTTACAGATAAATTCCTAGAATCAAATAAAAAAATTCCTGTATGCTTTTTCACCCAGATTAACCAATTAATAACATTTTATCACATTTATATTTGTCTCTACTTATCTAATACATATTATAATACATATGTATTTTTCCTGAACTATTTGAAAGTAATTTGGAGATATCATGCCCCTTTATCCAGAAATAATTCAGTGTTTCCTAAAAACAAGGATATTGGCTTACATAACCTGAAAATCAGAAATCAGAAAATTATCCAAATCAGAAAATGTAGCGTTGATTCACTATTATATTTAATATAAAGATCTTATTCGAATTTCACCAATTCTCCTAATAATGTCATTTATATAAATTTTTTTTCTGGTCTGTGACCCCCTTCAGGATCATGCAGTACATTTAATATCCATATCTCTTTAGTCTCCATTAATCTGGAGCAGTCTCTCTGCCTTTATAATCTTTTATAACATTGACTTTTTTTATTTTTATTTTTAAATTTATTTTTCTGTAGGGACTGGGAGGGGAGGGTCTCGCTCTTGCTCAAGCTGGTCTCGAACTCCTGACCTCAAGTGATCCTCCTTCCTCAGTCTCCCAGAGTGCTAGGATTATAAGCATGAGCCACCACACCTGGCCAACTTTGATTTTTTAAATCTTCTTTCTTTCTCTTTTGAAAACATTGACATTTTTGAAGAGCACAAGCCATTTATTTTGTAGAATGGCCCTCAGTTTGGCTTTGGCTGGTGTCTCCTCATAAGTAGAGTTAGATTATGCATTTTTGGCAGGAATACCACACAAGTGATGTTTTTTTTCCTTAATTCATCACAGCAAGAGGCACCTGGTGTCACTTATTCTCCTTATTAGTCATGTTAACATCAATCACTTGGTTAGTGGTATCCACCAGGTTTCTCTACTGTAAAATTATCTTTTTTCCCTTTTGTAATTAAAAAGTAATTTGTGGGGAGATACTCTGAAGTTATCTAAAATCCCGTTCCTCATCAAACTTGGACTCACTAGCATCCATTTACGATTCTTGCCTAAATCAATCATTACTATGATGGTTGTAAATGATAATTTTTCTAAATGTATCATTCTTTCTCCATTTATTTAGTTGGCATTCTATTGTAAAGAGCTTTTTCTTCTCTTTTATCTGTTTCTTTGTTGTAAGTACAGACTCTATGGATTCTTATTTTATAGAGTGGATTATAATTCATTACTATTATTTGCAGGGGTTGTCTGCTTGTTTGTTTAAGACAGGGTCTCACTCTGTCACCCAGGCTCCTGTGCAGTGGTGCAATCACAGCTCACTCAGTGCAACCTCAAACTCCTGGGCTCCAGTGATCCTCGGGCCTCAGCCTTTCAAGTAGCTGGGACTACAAGTGTGCACCAACAAGCCCAGCTAATTTTTCCATAGTTTGTAGAGATGGGTGTTGCTGTTTCTCCGGCTGGTCTTGAACTTTTGGCCTCAAGCAATCTTCTGACCTCGGCCTCCCAAAGTGCTAAGATTACAGGTGTGTGCCACCATGCCTGGCCCATTATTATTATTATTATTATTTGTTTTAATCCTCAAATTCTTCCATATTTGCCTAATGGGTGAGGTAATGCCCTCTGGTTTCTTTGTGTGGCATCCTGAGTTCCCCTATCAGAGCCCGTCCACCCTGTATTGTGTTACCTGTTGCTTGTCTACTGCATCAGAAACTTTAAGAGTAGTACTTGGTACATAGAAGATCCTCAAATAAATGTTGTTTTTAATTTTTTTGTGGAAACAGGGTCTCATTTTGTTGCCCAGGCCCTCAAGTGATCCTCCTGCCTCGGCTTCCCAAAGTGCTGGGATTCCAGGCGTGAGCCACCACACCCGGCACAACAGCTTCCTTTTTAAAATTTGCTGGAGTACATCTATTATGCATCAACAAAAAAATTGTTTAAAAATTTTTTTTAAATAAATAAGGTTTTATCAGAACACAATAAATAAAGTTTGCTAGGAATAAATAAGTAAATAAAAGTTTGCTAAAACTTTATCTTTAATATCAATAATAATAATAATTTTAACGATAATTTCCCTAATTATAAAAATAAGACATGTTTGATGCAGAAAACTTGGAAATACAGAAAGCCCAAATGGAGAAACAACAAAACAAAACAAAAATCATTCTTTGTATCACCCAGAAATAATAATTACTTTTTTTTTTTTTGAGAGGGGGGTCTTGTTTTGTTGCTCAGGCTGGTCTAGAACTCTGGGGCTCATGGGAGCCTCCCACCTCAGCCTTCCAAGTAGCTGGGACTACAGGCACGTGCCACCGCAACCAGCTACATTTTGATGTATGTTTTTTCAATCTTTTTTGTCATGGATGTTTAATTTTTGTTTTATTAGAAAATGTTGCCAGGTGGGGTGGCACAGCTCCTGTAGTCCCAGCTAGTGGGGAGGCTGAGGCAGGAGGATCACTTGAGCCCAGGAGTTCCAGGCCACAGTGAGCTATGACAGCCACTGCACTCCAGCCTGGGTGGCATAGTGAGACTCTAAAAAAAAAAAACCTACAAGAGACTAATGCTGTAAAAAAAAAAACCAAAAAAACAAAACAAAACCAAACCTATAAGAGATACCACTTCATATTCATTGGGATGGCTATTAAAAAAAAACACCAAAATAAAACAAGTATTGGTAAGGATTGGAACTCTTTTTTTTTTTTTTGAGAAATTGGAACACTTGTGTATTACTGGTGGGAATGTAAAATGGTGCAGCCACTGTGGAAAACAGTATGGCAGTTCCTCAAAAAATTATACATAGAATTATCACACAGTCCAGAAATTTTACTTCTGGGTGTATACCCAAAAGACCTGAATGTTCATAGCAACATTGTTCACAATAGCCAATAGCCAAAGGGTAGAAACAACCCAAGTGTTCATCAATAGATGAATAGATAAACAAAATGTGGTAAATACATACAATGGATATTATTTGGCCTTAAAAAGGAATGACATTCTGATACATGCTACAACATGGATGAACCTTGATGACATTATGATAATTGAAATAAGCTAGACACAGAAAGATAAATACAGTATGATTCCACTTATATGAGGTATCTAGAATAGCCAAATTCATAGAGACAGAAAATAAAATGGTGGTTGCCAAGGGGTGGGGGGGCAGGTAATGGAGAGTTATTATTTAATCAGTACAGAGTTTCTGGTTGGAATAATGAAAAATTCTGGGAATGGATAGTGGTGATGGTTGCACAACAATGTGAATATGCTTTTTTTTTTGAGACGGAGTCTCACTCTGTTGTCCTGGGTAGAGTGCAATGTCGTCATCACAGCTTACTGCAGCCTCCAACTCCTGGACTCAAGCGATCCTCCTGCTTCAGCCTCCCTGTAGCTGGGACTACTGGCATGCACCATGATGGCCAGCTAATTTTTTCTATTTTTAGTAGAGATGGGGGCGGGGGGAGTGGTTCTCTATCTTGCTCAGGCTGGTCTTGAACTCCTGAGCTCAAGCAATTCTCCTGTCTTTGCCTCCCAGAGTGCCAGGATTACAGGCCCAAGCCACCACGCCCAGCCAACAATGCGAATATACTTAATGCCACTGAAATGTATGCTTCGAAATAGTTAAAATAGTACATTTTAAGTTATTTATTTATTTATTTTAGAGCTAGGGGGTCTCACTATATTGCCCAGTCTGGTCTTGACCTCCTGGGCTCAAGTGATCCTCCCATCTCACCTGAGTAGCTGAGACTATAGATGCATGCCACCATGCCTGGCTGTCTTATATATATTTTACCACAATAAAAACATGTTTATGGCCGGGCGCGGTGGCTCACGCCTGTAATCCCAGCACTCTGGGAGGCCAAGGCGGGCGGATCGTTCTGAGCTCAGGAGTTCGAGACCAGCCTGAGCAAGAGTGAGACCCCATCTCTACCAAAAATAGAAAGAAATTAACTGGACAGCTAAAAATATATATAGAAAAAATTAGCCGGGCATGGTGGCGCATGCCTGTAGTCCCAGCTACTCGGGAGGCTGAGACAGTAGGATCGCTTGAGCCCAGAAGTTTGAGGTTGCTGTGAGCTAGGCTGACACCATGGCACTCGCCCCAGGCAAGAGAGTGAGACTCTGTCTCAAAAAAAAAAAAAAAAAGCATGTTTATATCAGTAATTCCCAAACTTTGCTGCATATTGGAATCTCCTAGGGACAGTTAAAAAAATACTACTGCTTGGCTCCCACCATTCATCCTAATGAATGGTATGGGGTGTGACCTGGTCATCAGGATTTTTTTTTTTGAGACAGAGTCTGGCTCTGTTGCCCTGGCTAGAGTGCCGTGGCGTCAGCCTAGCTCACAGCAACCACAAACTCCTGGGCTCAAGCGATCCCCCTGCCTCAGCCTCCCAAGTAGCTGGGACTACAGGCATGCGCCACCATGCCCGGCTAATTTTTTCTATATATATATTTTTTAGTTGTCCAGATAATTTCTTTCTATTTTTAGTAGAGACGGGGTCTCGCTCTTGCTCAGGCTGGTCTCAAACTCCTGACCTTGAGTGATCCACCCACCTTGGCCTCCCAGAGTGCTAGGATTACAGGCGTGAGCGACCGCGCCCGGCCCATCAGGATTTTTTAAAGCCGCTTAGATGATTCTAATGTGCAGCATAATTGAGTTCCTGTCTGATGCTCTTCCTACAACACAAGGAGGTTGGGCTTCGAACCTCCCTGGGCTGGTACAGTTAGGGTGAGAGGAAGCACTGCCCAAAGTCTTCTCTCCATGGGGCACATTCTCCCTGACTCTCTCTCCTGGCTTCAGGCCTCAGCTCCGGTGGTCCCACCCAAACTAAAGAAGAGCCACTCCTCTCTCCCATTGTTCATAGCACGTGTAACATTTTGTACTTAATCGTTCACATTTTGGGGGCCTCTATGTCTTCTACTAAGTTCCATGTTAATTGTCTGAGGGAGGAACAGTGTCTTTTCACAGTTTATTCCTAGCTCCTTCAGTAGCACCTGGCACGTGATAAATGTTCAGACAGTGTTTGTAGGTGAAGAAGATTGTCGTCCTCCGTTTATTGCCTCTCTTTCTCAGGCTCTTGGGTTACTCTAGGAAGGAGTCATCAAAGCCATTGTTCCAGCATCTTCTAACTCCTTACTCTGCGAATCATTTCTGATAGTTTTTACATAATTTTTGACACTTTCCTAGCCCCTCCTTTTCAGGGGCTTCTTCATTCATTGGTGCATTTGTTTGTTCACTTATTCAACAGGTATTGAGAACCTACTGTGTCCCAGGCGCTGTGGAGCAAAGCAGCTGCTCTTGGGGAACTTATAGACTGATAGACAACTGACTAATCACACGAACACGTAGTTATTATTGATATAGAAACCATTGTAATGCAGTGAAAGACAGGATAGGGGAACCCAAGCTAATGGGAGGGAATGGAGGTCAGAAAAGTCTTCCCTGGAGAAGGGGCAGTGAGCTAACTGTGCAAATGGGGGGAGGAGGCAGTCACAAAAGTAGTCCGGGCATGCGGAATAGTCTGTGCAAAGGCCCTGAGGCAAGAGGGAACACAGGACATTGAACATGGTAAGAGCTGAGGAACAGTTAGGGGTTAGGTCAGGCCTGGTCTTGAAGGTCTTTAGCCTAAGAGCAACACAAAGCTCCCTCATCCTTACAAGGAATATATATTGGACAGGACAAAAGTAAATGAGGGTGGCCATGCCTGCCCTTTTCCTTCTGTGCCAGGCTGTACATTCTTTTTTTTTTTTTTTGAGACAGAGTCTCGCTCTGTTGCCCAGGCTAGAGTGCCATGGCATCAGCCTAGCTCACAGCAACCTCAAACTCCTGGGCTTAAGCAATCCTCTTGCCTCAGCCTCCCAAGTAGCTGGGACCACAGGCATGTGCCACTACGCCTGGCTAATTTTTTCTATATATATTTTTAGTTGTCCAGCTAATTTCTTTCTATTTTTTGAGTAGAGACAGGGTCTTGCTCTTGCTCAGGCTGGTCTCGAACTCCTGAGCTCAGACGATCCGCCTGCCTCGGCCTCCCAGAGTGCTAGGGTTACAGGCGTGAGCCACCGCGCCCAGCCCAGGCTGTACATTCTTGTCCACCTCCTGCCAGGGTGCTTCAACTTCTGCTCTCACCTCCTAGAGCCCCTTTAACCTATTCTATCTGACCCCCCCTCCCCCGGCCATGTCCTGTCGTTGGGCCTCACCCTGGTGGCCCTGTCTTTTGTGTTTTTCCAGACAGAGCCTCTCCTCTTCTCCCTAGCACTTCCTCTTGCTCTGCCAGTCCCCCACCCCCCAGGCCCTCAGGCCTCCAGGCCCCCACAAGGGTCACTGGCCCCAGCTTCTGCCCCTATCCCCAGGCCCTTGGTTGGGTGGCCTGCTGTGTGCTGTGGAGGGGGCAAAACCGACAGCCCAGGTGTGGGTCTGAGAACTCTAGCTCCTGGGTGCTTATCTCACCTGGCCCCTGCCTGCCTCTTGGGAAAAGCAACTCTGGGCTATGGGACAGAGAGGAGACCGGGAGCACCCGCGGCCTAGGCATAGATTCTATAGGTTTGAGACACAGTGGAGCCCACTAAGGGGGAACACGCACGGTAGATAGGGCCTCAGCCTTTATTGTAGGGACTTACTTCACTGAAGGAGGGGTGGATTGTTATGGGGGGCGTGGAGTTAAGTGGTAAAATGGGAAGAAAGTCAACTCTGGTAGCACTGGGGTGAGGGGAATAAGAGGGAGTGTTGGAAGGTGAGTCACTGGGGACAAGGAGGGGGACAGAGGGAGGAAGGTGCTGGGGGAGGGGCAGGGAGGGAGAGGTGAGGGCAGCGAAGGAGCCGAAGGCCAGTGACTGAGGCCTGGGAGGAGGCGGGCTGGGGAGAAAAATGGACAGTGCTCTGGACTTCCTGGAGGAGCCCACTGCCCCAGGCGGGCCTCCTCACTTGCGGGCACCCAGTGCCAGGGTGATGATGAGGCCCAGAACCAGTAGAAACATGGCAACAGAGAGCAGCACTGTGATGACCACCATGCCCCCTGTTCGGGCCATTCCCAGCCCAATGGACTCCATATTTCTTCCTGTCAGAAGAGACAGAGGGGAAGGACTTTGTGGGCAGGAGGGGCTCCTAGCCTGCCCAAGGCTCACATCCTAGCCCTCATCCAGCCATCCAACCAACCATCAACCAATCATCCAACCAACCAACCAACCACCATCCATCCATCCATCCATCCAAACATCCAACCATCTAACCATCCAATCAACCAACGAGCCAACCAATCAATCATCCAACCATCCACTGACAGATCCAAACATCCATCAAGTAATCTTTTATGAAGCATCTCCTATGTCAGTCACTGAGGATACAGAGTTAACAGGGCACATCCCTACCCTCGAGGAGCCTTTAGTGTAGAAGTACAGCAGATGAGTCAGCAGGCAGTTGCCATGCCAAGGGCTCAGTGCCAGGATAGAGGTAAGCAAAGGTGCCAAGGGGGCACAGGGAGGCACAGCTAACCCAGACTGGGGGATGAGGTGCAAGGGATCAGGGAGGGTTTTGTCTCAGGGACCCTGAGACGTGAAAGGGAATGGGAGTGTTACTTACGAGGAAGAGTGGACATTGGGACCTCTCCGCTGGATTCAGTGGATGTCCCCTTCTTCACTAGGTAGGAAACGCTTTTGTGATGGGGAAAGAGAGAGGGGAGAACCCTCAGTGAGTATGTGGGACTTGCAGGAAGAGGGCTGCAGCCCCCATACGTGCGCTCCTCCAAGAAGGGCCCAGTTCTTACACCGTTTAGCTGAGCCTCACTCTCTCCCCATGCTGACCATACCCCACCCCAGCTTCTCTTCCTGCATCCTCATCCCATGGGTGCCCCAGGCCTGGACCGGGTACCTACTAGTATTCGGTTCCTGGCACGAGGTTTGTCACCTGGTAGGCACCGAGCCGAGTGACTGTGAAGCCAGTCCCGCTGTCCACCACACTCACCAGCTCCCTGCGCCCACGGCACGGAGGCACCACGAAGCTGGACTTCACCACTGGGCAGGGAATTGGGGGTGAAAGGCAGGGTCAAGTTTCTGGAGGGGCCAAGGAGAAGAGGCAGCTTCTCCGTGCCCTAGGAGAAGGGTTGACAGGAAGGCACGAATGGGGGAAGGGACACTGGGGATGTCCTGGGAAGGGGTCTCTGGGGACTTGGGGGATACTTTGGGAGGGGGTAGCAGACCTTTGCTGTCATTGGCCCTCCGCACCATCAGTGTGGCATTGCCTCCTGTAAGGTGACAGGGGGGCAAGGCGACTAGCAGGCTCTCCGTTAGCGCCGGGGACAGCAGACCAGAGAGGCTTGAGATGTTGAAGTCTGCTGGGAGGCCAAGAGGGGACTCAGCTGGGCATCAGCCCCACTCCTGGCCATCGGATCTGGCCCCGCTACCATGGGGCTATTGCTAAGGATGCACTTTGCAGTCTGTGAGCAGAACAGCCAGGCCTGTGCTGGTCTGACCACCAGGTGGCAGGCTTGGGCTGCAGAAGCTGCACACTCCACCAAGCGGCCCGGAGCCAGACCCTGGATGCCAGGAGCTGGCAGCGCCCAACCTTACCCCTACCTGCAGCCTTGGATTCTTGCCCACACCTCTCTGCCTCCTGGGTCTGGAATAGGACCAGGAGTGTGCCCTGGGCCCAGTGTCTGATGCCTGGTCAGTGCCATCACCAGCCCTGACCCCCAATTATCCAAACCAGCTCCTCTTTGAGAACCCTGGAAGGCACAGTGCCCCCTGGCCAGGCCCCCAACACCTCCCCACCCCTGCCAGAGATGGCAGAGACCTGCAGCTCCTGGGACCAAGACAGCCAGCAGAATCAGGATCAAGGGCACGGTGTGGATCGGCAGCAGGGATGCCATGCTGGGCTGGGAGCTGGAGCAGGTGCTGGCAGGCCGGGGCTTCTGGAGGCAGGTGAGGCCCTACCCCTGGGGTGGCTGATTTTGTCCTGGGGCTGGGAGGGGCTGGAGGGGAATCCAGTCCAACCTGCCTCTGGGCCCTATAGCCTCAAAGGAGGGGGGCAGACAGGTTTTTCAGGATGGGGAGCTGGCCTTCAGGCCAGGATGGGGACGCCCTGGCTGGATCCTCATGGCTTAGCCAGCTGCACAGGGCAGGGTAGTAAAGATGGTGGTAGAAATCGCCCCTTCTTCCGAGACTCCCACGTGTAAGGCACAGCGTTCCTGTGTGCACATGCATCTGGAGCTTGGCCTGGAGGGGGCTACTCTCCTAGGTAGTGGGGGTCTTCCCAGGAAGCTCCTGAAAGGGCCTTGGCTGGGTAAGAAGGGGAGAGAAAGAGACCGGCAGTAGAGGCAGAGGCAGCAGAACAAGGGGTTCCGTTCTCGATGTGGACCGAGGCCCACGTACTGCCGCTCTGGGAGAGGCAGCGGTGCCAGGGAGCACGCGGGGCTTCAGATTCCTCTGGAGGGTGGGGACAAGGAAGGACAGGGAAGACTTCCAGAGAGACCAGAGAGGTGGACACTGACCCAGTCCAGAAGGGGTGGGGGCGGTCACAGTCAGCCTCAGGCAGCAACCATTTGTTGAACCGAGCCTGAAGATGAGAAAGAGACCTGGTAAAAGAACATGAAAAAGAGACACGACTTTTCTAACTGCATCCTCCACCCCCAACTGCACCCCCTCACCCTGGGCTCCATTGGAGAGAAATGGAGGAGTTCTGAGCAGAGGGGGAGGGGAGATGAGGAGTCAGTTCCTACTCTGGGCACCGGGCAGGGGCCCTGCGTGCTCCAACACGCTTAGTGCTCCAGCCATTGTGGGTGGTAGATGTCATTGGCTCCCCTGAGTGGAAGTGGAAACCGAGACTCAGACAGAGTCACCTGTGGAAAGCAGAACGCTTCGTCGGGGGGAGGTCATCAAACTCTACAGAGGCTGAGAGTTCCACAGAGACTGCTGCTGCACATCTCTTTGCTCCGTGAACCATTCTATCTCATCCCTCCCAGAGAAGGGCCAGGGTCCTGGCAGCAAAGTGAGGGAGGGTGTGTCCTTACCACCAGGGTGAGAAGGGTAGTAGGCTCAAAGTTTGGGGTGTGAGTGGGGAATGACAGGAAGGACAAAACTCATGGGCCCAAACAGAGGGTAGGAGGGTCTTAGGCCAGCATTTCTCCAAATTTAATGTGCAAATTTAATCACCAGGGATCTTGTTAAGATGCAGTTTCTGATGCAGTAGATCTGAGGTGAAGCCTGAAATTCTGCATTTCTAACGCGCTTCCGGGAACGCTGATGATGCTGGTCTGAGAGGCCCCCACCTGGAGCTGCCGGCTGCTCTGCACTGGTACCCTGCCCCCACCGCTGGATCCGCTTCCATGGAGATGGGGCAGGTGTTTTTTCCCAGTCTGCCAGGACAGGCTGCCTTTGGGTGAAGAATTAGATTCTGTTTTTCCTGCACCTTGGCTTTTGTTCCCTTTTAGATCATATCCTACAGACTTCCAAGAGGATCTTTTGCACATTAAGGAGAACTTGGGAGAGAGGGAACAGAATTAATGGTGGAATGCCAGGGCGAGGGCATCTTCCTGGAACTCCCCAAATCCCATCACCTATCCCACAGGATGTTTACACTGGGACTTGAGAGGTCTCTCTCCCCATTTCAGTCACCACCAGGAAGCGGAAAGGAGGAGAGTTTATTGCAGGGTGGGTTGCACTGGGTCTACTCTTAAGCCCCCATCCCTGTCTGAAATCGTGAGAAGGACAGAGTAGGGCAGAGGAGGGCAAATCTCTGATCAGATTTTAAAGGGATAAGAGGGCCCTGTGCCTTTAAGCCCTCCTTTCTCCTTCCAATCCCCCCCACGTTCCCACCCCAGCCCTCCCCAGGTTTCTGGAGGAGCAGAGAGTTGCGTCTTCTCCCTGCCCTGCCGAGCTGCTCACTGGCTGCTCTGGAGGCTGTGCTTTGCGGTCTCCATGGAAACCATTAGTTGCTAAGCAACTGGAGCATCATCTGTGCTGAGCTCTCGCATCTAATTATCCCATCACAGCGCAGAGAAGGGTTTGGGGAACTGAGAGGAGGGGGAGGCCAAGCGCAGGAGCAAGAGGATAACTCTTTTAGCAGAGCAGATTCATTGACAATGCTGAAGTCATTTAAAGCCACAGCACCCTGTTCCTCTGGAGGATTTCCCAGTGGCTCAGAGTAAGGGAACCAGGGCTACATATGCCTAGAGTCTCTCTGTTGGACTCACTCTTTCTAGGCTGTCTCCTTGGATTCCTAATTCTAAACTTTCTCAAGTTCCCTCCGCTGTCTCCTTTCTTCCAAATCTTCTATTCAAGCCAACAGACATTTATTGAGTACCAAGTATGTCCTTAGAACTGTACGAGGCACCAAGGATACAAAGATAAGATAAGTTTCTGCTCTCAAGGAACTCCTAATAACTCTATCCTGCCCAGCCTAGAAGACTGTTTCCTAAAACAAAACTCCTCTTTCCAGACTATTGTACTTTTTAAAATTTCCCTTGAACTATGGTAGTTCTGCACCCAGAAGACCTGGGATCAGAACCCAGGTCTGTCTGACATGCCCGTGGTTCTCTTTCCACAATGCCACTCTTCTGCCTCCCAGTCAATTAGAAAAACACGTCCACTTGGCTCCATGGGCACATCGGCCACTGATGGCAACTATTGTCCTTCCGTTGATAAGATGCCATATGACTTTAGGTAGATCACTTTTTTTTTGATACAGAGTCTGACTCTGTCACCCCGGCTAGAGTGCAGTGGCATGGTCATAGCTCACTGCAACCTTGAGCTCCTGGGCTTAAGTGATCTTCCTGCCTCAGTCTGCTGAGCAGCTGGGACTACAGACATGAGCCACCATGCCTGCCTAATTTTTTCTATTTTTAGTAGAGATGGGGTCTCACTCTTGCTGAGGCTGGTCTCCTGATCTCAAGAGATCCTCCCGCCTCGGCGTCCCAGAGTGCTAGGATTACAGGCGTGAGCTACCTTGCCTGGCCAGGTAGATCACTTTGAACCTCAATGTTCTCACCTTTAAAATGGAAAGACTCATTCCTTTCTTAGAAGATCTAGCAAGATATGACAGGTGTAAAAATGCTTTAAAATAAAGGTGCAGAAGAAATGCTGGAGATCATTGTTACAATCTGTGGGGGTGGGGGTGGGGAACATTGGGGGTTTAGACCTGGGGGTAAGATGCAGTGCTCACCAAATGTTGATCTGATGGGAAGCGGTGGAGCCTCTATCCTTGAGAGCTGAGCCTGGAAAAGCCTGTAAAAATTAGAAGATCCCTCTGAAACTGAGATGACCAAAACAAGAATTAGAAAATCCCAGTCATTCAGGGTGGGAAGGGACCCGGATGCTCCTTTTCTGAAAATGAAGGCTATAAGATAACCACCACCCCCAAATCTTCTTCCAGTTTTGTGACCTTGGGCAAGTTACCAGCTTGCTGTGAGCTGCAGTTTCCTCTTCTATAGAAAGGGTATAAAATCTGTCTCCATGGGATATTGTGACTATCACTCAAGCTAATTTATTTACAAGTGCCTGGCACAGTATATGGTTCAATAAATATTAATTTAAGTAATTCATCTTATCTTTCCTTTTTATTAACCCTTATTGCAGATGAAGACTAGAGGATCGGAGGCAATAAATGACTTTCCCAAGGTCACAGAGCAGATAGGGAATGAGGTGGGATATAATTCAGAATTTCTTTTTCCAGCCGTGTCATTGATGCAAGGGGAGAGGTTTGGGCAGGGAAAGGTGGTCTAAGGGGAAAGTGACTGAGATATGGGTCTGCTGTCCCTGTATGCTAAGCATGCCACAGGGGCACCAGGCACGCAGGAACCACCTGGCCATTCATTCACTCGTTAAACATTTGTTGAACAACTCCTCTGTGGCAGGTACCCTGATAGGTGCTGAGATATAGAGATGACAAGACACAAATCCTGCTCTCAACTTGCTGAGTTTTGAAGAATGAACCACGCTTAGCCTGATTCAAATAAGTGGAAGTGGATATTCAAAAAAGAGCGGGCAGCATATGAACAGGCCCAGGGATGTGAATTACCCCTGGGAACCAAAACTGACACAGCTTCGCCAGAACAGAGTATTCAAAGATGGGCATGGTGAGAATTATAGCCACTGGCTGGGTGGCCAGTGGCTTTGTATCCTATGCCAAGGGGCTTGGTTTTTACCCTGAAGAAAACAGAAGGCCTTGGAGAAGTTTTGATTGTGTAAAGATCATTCTGGCAAGAGTGTGGAGAATGGGTTGGCAGCAGGTAAGACATAAAGCAGGGAGACCAGGTGAGAAGCAAAATGACCCCGGTGGAAAAGGGTGTGGCCAGGCAGTAAGCATGGGAGTAGACAGAGGCAGAAAGACCGCAGTGATTTTAAGGAAAGATTGACTGGAATCAGTGACTGACTGCAGAACAAGTTTAAGGAAGGAAGCATCAAGAATGATTTCCAGATTCATGGCTTGGAGCAGACTTGAAGGGAGGGTTGGAGAGAAAAAAGTTCACTTGTGGATCTGTTGAGTCTGAGGTATTATGACTGCCAGCCTCCAAGATGGCCCACAATGATCCCTGCTTCCTTATATCCATGACCTTATGTAGCCCCCCTCCCACATTGTATCGGGGTCAGTCTGTGCGGCCAACAGAATACAGCAGAAATGGTGATACATCACTGCTGAGGCTAGGTCATATAAGGCAGTGTACCTTCCTCCCCGCTCTTCTTGGGTTGCTTGCTCTGGAGGACATAGGAGTTCCCCCATGGGGAGGTCCATGTGGCAAGGGGCTGAGACCTCCTACCAACAACCAGCGAGGAACTGAGACTTCCAGGAAATAGGTATGTGAATGAGCAAGCTTGGAAACAGATCCTCCAGCCCCAGGCAAGCCTTTGGATGACTGCAGCCCAGGTGGACATCTTTACGGCAGCTTCATAAGACACTCTGAGCCGAAATCACCCAGCTAAGTCTCTCCCAGATTCCTGACTCTCAGAATAAATGTTCATTTTTATAAGCCACTAAAATTTGGGTAATTTTGTATGGAGTGATAGATAACTAATACAAACGTCTTGGAGAAGCTTCTGAAAGAGGAAGAAATTGGGGTTCAGATCAGAGGTGGAGGTATTAGCCTTTGGCCATAGGAGTGACATTTCCCAGCAGAGAGGAGAACCAGGACAATGATGCAGAAAAATGCTGTTTCTGGCCAGGCGTGGGGGCTCATGCCTGTAATCCCAGCTTTCAGGGAGGCTGAGGCGGGAGGATCACTTGAGCTCAGGAGTTCTAGACCAATCTGAGCCAAGAGCAAGATCCCATTTCCACTAAAAATAGAAAAAGAATTAGCCCTTCAACTAAAAAAAAATAGAAAAAATTAGCCGAGCATGGGGGCATGCACCTATAGTCCTAGCCACTCGGGAGGCTGAGGCAAGAGGATCGTTTGATCCCAGGAGTTTGAGGTTGCTGTGAGCTAGGCCGACACCACGGCACTCTAGCCCAGGTGACAGAGTGAGACTCTGTCTCAAAAAAAAAAACAGAAAAGAAAAGAAAAATTTTGTCTTTTAGGGGGTCGGGATAGGAAAGGCAGGGAGATGGAAGAAATTAGTTAAGGCAGCTCCCTCTCAGAGGCCTCTGCTTTTTTCTTTAAAATAGCAAATTCGGCGGGGAGAGGGTTTGGGAGTTGAAGAGGGCAAGAGTGTGAAATAGCTACTGTGGGAAGAGCAGCACAAAGAGCCTCAAGGAAGGTTGTGTTTAGTGGTGATGGCCCCGCTGGTCTGCAGGGGCACTGACTATTAGTCAGGGTTCTGCAGAGAAACAGAGCCAGCGGGATGTGTATATGCAGAGAGATTTATTTTAAGGAATTGGCTCATGCCATTGTGGAGGCTTGGCAAGTCCAAAATCTGATACCTAGAGACTCAGGAAAGAGTTGCAGTTCAAGTCCAAAGGCAGTTTGCTGGCAAAATTCCTTCTTTCTCTGGAGAGGTAAGTCTTTGTTCTAGTAGAGCCTTCAACTGATTGGATGAGGCCCACCCATGTTATGGAGGGTAATCTGCTTTACTCAAAATCCACCTATTTAAATGTTAATCTCATCCAAAAATCACTTTCACAGAAAGATCCAGAACATTTGACCAAAACTCTGGGCACCGTGGCCCAGCTAAGTTGACACTTAAAATCAGTAAATGGTGTGATAGTTATCACACCTACCTTGACAGATTGGGGAGTTGTTCAAATTTCTCAACAGCTTGAGGGAAGAAATGATAAAACTGTGAGGTTGTTTGACTCAGGGTTGGGGCTCTCAAGGCACGGAATGGCGAGAGTATTGCCAAGAGTGAAGGGATGGAGAGTAAGATCCAGGCGGGCCACGGACAGGAGTGACAGGTGCGAGGGGAGGGCCACGGAGGGATGGGGTTTGCGGTGAGGTCAGGGCAGAAGGAAGGTGTGAGAGACGTGGAAGAGCATCAGTGTGTGGAAGGGGACAGGACCCGAGTGGTGGCCAAATAGGTGGCTGCTGAGGAGAAGAAGCCAAGGTCCTCACTGCAGATGGGTGGATCAAAATATTGTGAGGTCATGACAGGGGCAGCGGACCCAGTTGCCTCCTGGGGCCAGGCCAGCTGGAGAGAGGGTAGCAGCATGAGCTCTGTCTAAAGGCCCCCCACCAACACACGGCTCTAGAAATGTTGCCTTGCGGAAAGGAGGACCTGGTGTGGCCACCCCTCCTCATTTTTCTAAGAGACGGAAATCTGGATTTTTAGGCAATATGCCCTTATTTTCAAATTTGCAACTAATACACATTATAAAAATGCATTTTCAAGGCCGGCATTGCCATCAGACGGCCCCCAGGTTATGCCATCTGGGACAGGGTGTTGGGAGGGGAGTGGGTTTTTTGCTGGGTGAGCAAGAAAGGGGGATATTTGGGGCTGAGGACAGAGTGGCTGGAGGGTTCTAGAAGCAGCAAGGGTCTCAGTGTAGCCAGCCAGCAGAGCCCTGGGAAGGAGGGATTGCAATGGATGGGGTAGGGGTGGAAGAGGCGAAGGAGCAACCGCCCTGGAAAGGCCTGGCCCACCTGTCTCTGCAGACATGAGGAGCCTCTGATGGGATTTAAGCAGGAAAGTGATAATTAAGTTCCGTTACAGAAAGATTACTCTAAACTCTAAGAGTAGGTGAAGGCTTGATTCGGGGGGTAATCAAGTCTGTCCTCAGGCCTCAAGGACAGCTAATCCATATAAGAAATAACAACGGACCAAAGTGACATGAATTAATTTATTCAATAAATGTTTATTAAATGCTTTTGGGCCAGTCACTGTGCTAAGCACTGGACATTCCTTGGTGAGTAAGACATTGTTCTCCCTGATGTTACAGTCTAGTGGGACACGCGGAGAAGAGTCCACTATTATGTGACATCAGGATTTTAAGAGAAGAACCAGGGCCGGGCGCGGTGGCTCACGCCTGTAATCCTAGCACTCTGGGAGGCCGAGGCGGGCGGAATGTCCTGAGCTCGGGAGTTCGAGACCAGCCTGAGCAAGAGCGAGACCCCGTCTCTACCAAAAAC